>JAJQOW010001779.1:0-34188 GCA_037975125.1 Latrodectus hesperus | reverse complement strand
AATCTATCTATCTATCTATATCTATATCTATATCTATCTATCTATCTATATATATATATATATATATATATATATATATATATATATATATATTGTTACAAATTTATAAATTATGATTATATTTGTCTTGAAATATCTCAGACAGATCAGAAATTCTCACATTTTGGGCAGAAATTGCGGTATATAGACGCGTTGTAGTTTAAAAGCGGATTTCCTAATAATTTGGCGACTTGGCGACAGTTGGCGAGATTCTTGGCGACTTGGCGACGGTTGGCGAGATTCTTGGCGACTTGGCGAGAAATCGATACTTCTGGAAACATCCATCACCTAAGCTCTAGGACCAATATTTTCCGAGATAGCCTAGAAGCTTCCAGAGCCTTGGCGAAATTGGTAGATTTCTCCGCCAAGTCAGGTATAAATACCGCAGCCCGACATGGAGGAGTAGTGGAGTTTTGTGAAGACAGTCAGTGAGTGAAGACGATTAGTTGTGACTGCTAGTTGTTCTCTGTCTGAGGTATTTGAGACCTGTGATTGGAAGCTATTTCTTATTGTATCTGACGAATTGTAGCTGTATAATTGTGATTGTTACAGCGGGAATTTCGTTTATCTAGTGAAGTTTTTACGAATAAAAGTCTTGTGTTCATTAAGTGGTTGCTTTATTCAACTCTCAATCAACACGAACCCGTGGAGCTCGGTACAACTGGTGTCAGAATCGGGATTGAAGAGTTGATGCAGCGTGTCACAAGAAAAATGGATATGGATTTGATGAAAAGTCTTCTCGAAAAATTAGCGGAGCAGATGGCTGAGATGAAAGCTGGACAAGAAGAGATGAAAGCTAGACAAGAAGAGATGAAAGCTGGACAAGAAGAGATTAAAACCGAGATGATGAAAGAGATAAAATCTGGACAGGAGATGAAAGCTGGACAAGAAGAGATGAAAGCTAGACAAGAAGATATGAAAGCTAGACAAGAAGAGATGAAAGCTGGACAAGAAGAGATTAAAACCGAGATGATGAAAGAGATAAAATCTGGACAGGAGGAACTTAAAACGGAACTTAAGAAGGACATTGTAAGTGTTAAAGAAGAATTCTCCAACATCATTCAGGAAAAGATGAATGCAATGGAAGATAAGGTAACTTCAGTTGAAACTAAAGTTCTGGAGATAGAAGAAAACGTTGAAGAAGCATTAGACAATATGAATAAGAAGATTGAAAGCTTGGAGAAGCAAATATCAAACAAACATGAGGAACCCAACGTGACATTTGTGCCTTCCCTTGCCAATATTAAACTCTCAACATTTGATGGGAAATCATCCTGGCAAGTATACAAGACCCAGTTTATGATGGTAGCGGAAGCTAATGGATGGAATCCCCGAGCTCAAGCTTTTCACCTGGCGGCTTCTTTAAGAGGAGACGCGGCTGACATCCTCGAGACGCTTCCGGAGGAGCAGAGGCACGATTTCCAAGCCCTATCGAGTGCGCTTGAGCTGCGGTTTGGAGATAAGTGCACTAAAGAATATAGCAGACTACAGTTAAAGTCCCGCTATCAAAAAGCGGGTGAAAGTCTGCAAGAATTGGCTGCCGATATTCAGCGACTTTCCCATCTAGCATTTTCGGACTGCCCAGCTGAGACACGTCAAGATCTGGCTCTCCATCACTTCATCGATAGTGTGAGGGATCCGGAAATACAGAAAACACTTAGACTCGCCGATGTCAAAGATATTGGATCTGCCCTAGTCTACGCACATAAGATAGAGGCTGCCCAGCAGGCCGCGCGTAAAGACCGGCACTCAATCAGAGCCGTCTCTACTACTGATACGGACTATGATCTCAGAAAGCAAATCGAAGATCTGCGGCGAAAATTCCGTAACTTAGAAATGAGTAACGGTGGCAGAAACACGAAAATTCAGTGTTGGACTTGCGGTGCAGTCGGACACGTTCAGAGAGACTGCCCGAAACGAAAAGATGATGGAAATGATCTTCGTCAGAAGCCCCATTTCAAATTGTTTCATATTTCTTCCGTAAGTAGCGGCGACAACGGACTTTTCGTTATGGGACATGTCAACGAAGTTCCCTGCAGAATGATAATCGATACTGGAGCCAACGTAACTATCATTAGGACAGATTTGGCTCGCAAACTTGGTGAGAAACTCATCTGGACGCCGCCCTGCATTACCCTCCAAACTGTGACAGGTGATAAGATTAAAGTGCATGGAAAAGTCAATCTAAACATTGCATTTGGTAATGCCGTGTACCATCATATGGCATATGTCGCTGATATAAATGACGAATTTATTCTCGGATTGGATTTCCTCAAAGAAAACAATTTCAAGTTAGACTTTAAAAATAATGAACTACATTCATGTTCTGAAGACATAGCGATTTTTAAGACGAAATATTCAGATATTAAAACAGTCCATCATATAACTGCAAAGAGTGAAATAACATTACCACCAAGAACTGAGACAATAGTTTCCGGAGTTCTTTCAGAAGATAATAATTTTCATTATGGATTGACTGAATATCCAGATTCCGACAATAGCGTTAAAGGAGTACTAGTGGCTTCTTCCCTCGTCGACCTTTCACGAAATGTAATCCCGGTAAGAGTTGCTAATCTAAGCAATAAGGTAAAACTAATAAAAGAAGGAGAAGTGCTGGCGACTTGCACTCCAGTGACCTGTATTAACCGAAATTGTCAAACCACACTATCTGAGCCTCCTGACACTCTAATTAATGAACTCCTTCAGAATGCAGAGTTAGATGATAAACAAAGGAATGCTGCAAGAAATCTATTATTAGAATTCGGAGATCTCTTTTCCAAGAAATCAGATGATGTTGGGCGAACCAAATTGACGCAGCACCGAATCAATACAGGAAATCATCCACCCATTAAACAACATCCGAGAAGATTGCCATTCGCTAAGCAGGAAGAGGTGGATAATCTTCTGATGGAAATGCAGCAGAATGACATTATTGAGCCATCAGAGAGTCCTTGGGCTTCGCCTATTGTTTTAGTTCGGAAGAAAGATGGTTCTACCCGATTCTGCGTTGACTATCGTCGGTTAAACAACATCACAAAAAAAGATAGTTACCCTCTCCCCAGGATTGACGATACACTTGATGCTTTATCCGGTAAACAATGGTTTTCGACTTTGGATCTCAAGAGTGGTTATTGGCAAGTAGAGATACATCCTGAGGATCGAGAAAAGACTGCATTCACCACAGGACAAGGACTTTGGCAGTTCAAAGTTATGCCATTTGGGCTTTGCAATGCACCTGCAACGTTTGAGCGCCTGATGGAGACAGTATTACGAGGACTTTCCTACGAAGCCTGTTTGGTATATTTGGACGATATCATTATTGTAGGGCGCACATTCGAAGACCCTTTAAGAAACATCCGAAAGGTGCTGGAAAAATTAAAAATGGCCAACCTGAAGCTGAATCCTTGCAAATGTAATTTATTCCGACGTGAAGTAAGCTATCTGGGACACATTATCTCTGCTGAAGGTGTAAGAACAGATCCTGAAAAGATCTCCGCAGTTAAGGACTGGAGTCGTCCAAAGGATGTCCACCAATTAAGAAGTTTTCTTGGACTATGCACATATTACAGGAAATTTGTTAAGGGTTTTTCAAGTATTGCCAGACCTCTTCACAAGTTGACAGAAGTTAAACAGAGATTTCTATGGACAGATGAATGTGAGAAAGCTTTTAAACAACTGAAGGAGGCGTTGACATCTTCGCCCGTTCTTGCATATCCCCAGCCCGAAAAATTATTCATTTTAGATACGGATGCCAGCAACGAAAATATCGGAGCTGTTTTGTCGCAGGAAATTGATGATAAAGAATATGTCATTGCTTATTGGAGTAAATGCCTATCAAAACCGGAGCGGAATTATTGTACAACCAGGAAGGAATTGCTGGCAATCGTCAAAGCAATAGAACATTTCCACCATTATCTCTATGGAAGAAAGTTCTTGCTCCGGACGGATCATGCATCTTTAACCTGGCTTTTAAATTTTAAAAATCCAGAAGGACAGGTAGCCAGGTGGATTCAACGACTCCAGGAGTTTGACTTTGAAATACGTCATCGCAAAGGAACTCTTCATGGAAATGCTGATGCACTATCAAGGAAACCGTGCAATGAAAGCTGCCGATATTGTTCTAGAGTAGAGAAGAACTATCAGTTAGTAAATCCTTCGGTACGCCAAGTTACTGTTTCACCTCCATCGAAACCAGACCCATGGAGTGATAAAGGACTTAGAGAAGCTCAAAAAGAAGACCCAGATATAAATCCAATTTTATAATTAAAAGAATCTTCCAGTATGAAACCAAGTTGGCAGGATATCTCCACCTACAGTCCTGCTACTAAGCAATATTGGGCTCTTTGGGACTCACTCCATATAAGAAATGGTGTCTTATACAGGAAATGGGAGTCCGATGATGGACGTAATTTCAAATGGCAGCTTGTTCTTCCAAAATCAAGAATTTCAGATGTTTTGAAAGAATTGCATAGTAGTTCAACTGGAGGCCACTTCGGAGTAATGAAAACTCTACAGAAAGTTCGAGAACGCTTCTATTGGAGCAAAACGAGACAAGATGTAGAGAAATGGTGCCAATCTTGTGATGACTGTGCGGCACGTAAAGGACCGAAGAAACGTAGCCGAGGAAGGTTGCAGCGGTACAACGTAGGAGCACCTTTTGAGCGGATAGCATTAGACATTTTGGGTCCTTTACCACGATCCTCAAATGGCAACAAATACATACTAGTTGTCATGGACTACTTTACTAAGTGGCCTGAAGCGTTTGCAATCCCCGATCAAGAGGCGACTACAGTAGCCGAGGTTCTAGTGCATCAATGGGTTTCCAGATTCGGCACACTCTTACAAATCCATTCTGATCAAGGGACAAATTTCACCTCTGTTGTGTTTAGGAGGAATGTGTCAAATTCTCGGAATAGACAAGACGCAGACCACGCCACTACACCCACAATCGGACGGCATGGTAGAGAGATTTAACAGAACCATCTTGAATAATCTCTCACTTATGGTTTCCAGAAATCAGCAAGATTGGGATTTGAAGCTACCGCTGTTTCTGCTTGCATACCGCAGTGCTGTCCATGAGACTACCGGATATACTCCTTCACAGATGCTCTTTGGTCGCGAACTTCGTCTCCCTTGTGATCTTCAGTTTGGTCGTCCACCGGATACATCTTCATCGCCAGAGGAATACCTTCGAGACCTTCAGGCACGTCTTGAAGATGTCCATAACTTCGCTCGAGACCGAATCAACCTGACGACCGAGAGAATGAAGACAAGGTATGACACAAAAGCGACAGGACGTGAATTTCAAGAAGGTGACAAAGTTTGGTTGTGGAACCCGATTCGACGTAAAGGACTTTCTCCAAAGTTGCAAGCCAACTGGGAAGGTCCCTACACAGTCCTAAAAAGACTGAACGACGTCGTGGTTCGTATAAGAAAATCATCTTCTTCAAAAACCAAAGGTAGTACATTATGATAGATTAGCTCCTTATCGTAATGTAGAGTAAAAATTAGTAGACCATGGTCTCTTTGTAAATAGTATAGATAATTTTTTTTATCTTTTCTATTCTTTTTGTATTTTTAGTTGCTTGTGTATGTAATGTATCCTCTTGAAATGTAAATTCTCTTATATTAAATTTGGCCTCCTATCAGGGGATTGTACTGCCCGGGACGTGCAGTCCTTGAGAGGGGGCAATGTTACAAATTTATAAATTATGATTATATTTGTCTTAAAATATCTCAGACAGATCAGAAATTCTCACATTTTGGGCAGAAATTGCGGTATATAGACGCGTTGTAGTTTAAAAGCGGATTTCCTAATAATTTGGCGACTTGGCGACAGTTGGCGAGATTCTTGGCGACTTGGCGACGGTTGGCGAGATTCTTGGCGACTTGGCGACGGTTGGCGAGATTCTTGGCGACTTGGCGACGGTTGGCGAGATTCTTGGCGACTTGGCGAGAAATCGATACTTCTGGAAACATCCATCACCTAAGCTCTAGGACCAATATTTTCCGAGATAGCCTAGAAGCTTCCAGAGCCTTGGCGAAATTGGTAGATTTCTCCGCCAAGTCAGGTATAAATACCGCAGCCCGACATGGAGGAGTAGTGGAGTTTTGTGAAGACAGTTAGTGAGTGAAGACGATTAGTTGTGACTGCTAGTTGTTCTCTGTCTGAGGTATTTGAGACCTGTGATTGGAAGCTATTTCTTATTGTATCTGACGAATTGTAGCTGTATAATTGTGATTGTTACAGCGGGAATTTCGTTTATCTAGTGAAGTTTTTACGAATAAAAGTCTTGTGTTCATTAAGTGGTTGCTTTATTCAACTCTCAATCAACACGAACCCGTGGAGCTCGGTACAATATATATGTATATCGCATTATCAATTTAAAATTCTATTAATTAATGAAATTTTTAAAAATTTAAAAAATTTAAATCATTTTTGCTGATTTAAACTAATTATAAAGAGAATGTTTCATCTTGTTTTTTTTATTTGCTTTTTCTGCTGTTCCATATTTAATGTGTTAATAGCTAGAATAAAAGGAAAACGGCTTTTCAAACCAATGATTTGGTACTCATATAAGAAATCGTTTTGTTAACAGAATGAACTTCGACAGTATTCTCAGGCATTCGATGGTGAACTTCGTCTTGTTTGCTGCCTCTCAAAGAAAGTGATTTGAAGGCAGGGAGCAAATTTCTTTGTGAAGTCGGATTTACGACGCCGTCTCAATACGATATGATGTTGTTGAAACATTATCGGACATCATGGCTATTTTAAACCAATAAGAATTGTAATAAAGTGACGTAGTCATAACATCATCTGTAACGACCACTTTATGGTTAATAACGTCCAATTAACAAAAGCAATAATGAAATTTTTGTTTCCAATTTTAACAGTCTTGATGAACTTAAAAAACACTGCAAAGCGTAATTAAAACTGAAATTACTCAAATATGTATTTACTGAAATAATCGTATTGCTTATAAGTTTCATATTATTCTTTTCTTTTCTATACCTTACGTTGTATTAAAATTTCGATCATAAATATAATTCTATTAATATCTTAATTAAATTATATTTCCGATAATTTATAATTTTATAGTATTAATTTATAAAATCTTAATTTTATGAAATCGTAAACATTATAATTAGTATTTTTCCAAAAGATTTCATCAGTTTTGGTTCCTACTGTATGTTATTTAATTTATTGAAAATCATAAAATTTTTCAGCTACAGTTATGATAACTATGATTTAAAGGTGTTTCAGTTTTATAAGTGAATATTAATAGTCTCCGTAAGTATTTTCCTTAAAATATAATTTTGAGAATATTGTTATTGTTGGAATTAAGACTTTCTTTTAATGCGTATATTGTTGGTGTTGTCTTGTGCTAGCTAGGCTAACAAAATGGGCTGCTTCACTAACTGAACCGTAATTTGGTGTGGAGTGTAATGTCTCACCATCGGCACTTTCGATTTTAAGATCCTATGGTTTTTTTTTTTTTTTTTTTGATTCTGAGACTCTCGTTGTATGCGAAGGAGGCGAGAGAGATTGTCGCGAACCCATACATGACTCCTTGTAAATTTTGTTCTTTTTTTTTAATAAAATGTGTAGGTTTCAAAATTGGAGTCATTTGTTTGTTTCATAACAAACTTATGTTTTTGGTGGCAGCGGTTTGATGCTTTTTTAATGCTTTGCATTAGCATCCACTTTGGAAATTAATTATGTGCACTATAATGGATTACGTGCCGAAATATTGGAATACAGATAGGCCATTTTGATCAATATTTCTCTGGCTACTATTGAAAATAGTTTGGAATGTTATATAAATTTATAGAATATTTAGTTCCAATCTTATTTACGTGGTTTTCATGTTATATCAATTAATTTTGTTTATAAGTTTGTAAATGGTGTATTCCATATTACAAAGCTAATTTCTGTATTTCGTGTATTCGAATTTACAGTGTAATATTTTTTATAAGAAAAGTGTATCTTATTATAAATTTGCATTTCATAATTTTTATGTGGTTGATGTATTTCAATTCACGTAGGAATATGTTAAAATAACTATGTTGTTATAGATTAATGTGTAAAATCGAAAGTACACTTATATTCATAATTTTTTGAATGTTTCACTGAAAGTAGATTTTATTAAAGTAATACATACTTTAGAAAGGTTTTGATTTCGTTATGTGAAAACGAAAGTACATGATTACAAATAGGTTTGAATTTAAAGTAATGTGAGATTTATTGATATGTTTTTGATTTTCGTTTGCAAAGTATCAAACTGATTTATTTGATATTTAAAAACGCATATGTTTATTTTCATTGATAAAGATTTGAAAAGATATTTTCTTACTGTTTAAAATATCGTACGTTATTATCATTTTCATGTCGTGTATGATTAACAAACTAGGTTTATTGATTTGAAATCGAAAGCTGATTTCTGGTTTAGATTAGTTAAAGCTTTTAATTTATATTGTTGCTATTACATATAAAAATATATATTGTAATGTTCTATATTTTGAATTAAAAATATGTATAATTTCATTTTCTGATTTAATATAGTAGTATTTGTATAAGAATCTGATTTTATAAAATTTATACATTTTTGATTAATAATTCAATTTATCTGAGTATCAAGCATTAGCTTGGTGATAAAAAAACTTGAAATCAAGAGTAGAAGATTTAATAAACTTGTTCTTCTTTTCAAAATATATATTTTCTATCTATATATTTTCTATCTATACACTATTTGTTGTATTACAATATAGTTTGTTTTCATTCAAGTTTTTTAAATGTTATGGATATGTTTTATATTAGTAGAGTGTGTTAAATAATTTCTATAGTTATTTACGAAATTTTGCATATAGGTGGGTGTAGTCTGTTGCTTCTCTCATTATTGCATCTCTTCTGAGATAAAGCGTGAATAAATAAAATGGTTTTTTTAGCGCTGGGGAAAAAGGGAGATTTAGTAGAAGTAGCTGAAGAGTTAGGGGAAATAGTTCCAGATTCTTTTAAAATTCCAGATATTAAAAAATTAATTTTAACTAGTAAAATCTTTAACGAGGAAGAAGTAAAATGTATATTAGATAGGGTAATCGAGGAAAGAGTTAAAAGGGAACAGGAAGAAAAAGAGGAAAGAGTTAGGCGAGAAATACTAGAAAAAGAGGAATTAGGCGAGAAGAATTAGAAAAAGAGGAAAGAATTAGGCGAGAAGAATTAGAAAAAGAGGAAAGAATTAGGCGAGAAGAAATAGAAAAGGAAGAAAGAATTAGACGTGAAGAAAGAGAACATATTTCGGAAATGAAACGTCTGGAAATCTCTTCAAATGCTGCAATTTCGAACACAGAATCAGTTACAAATAGGACTGAACATGCTCAAAAAATTCAATTAATGCAAATAACGCCAAAATTCGATGAAAGGAAAGATGAGATGAGTTTATACTTAATAAATTTTGAGCGTAGAGCAGAAATGGCTCATATTCCAAAAAACGAATGGGTAGTTTATCTTGTAAGTGCTAGAGAACCTCCAGAAAGGGCTGATGATTACGATTACGTGAAGGAAATTATTCTTAAACGATTCAAATTAAATGGCGAAAAATTAAGACAATTGTTTCTTAAACACCAGAAAACGTCAGACAAATCATGGAGAAATTATGCACAAGAATTGAATAGTTACTTTACGGAATGGCTTACGGAATTAGAAATAACGACATTTGAACAGCTTAAGGAACTAATGGTAACAGATCAATTGAAAAGTCGTGTGCCAATTGAAATTACGGAACATTTTTTGGCGGAATGGCTTAAAATAAATTCGCCGTATGATCTGGCAGAGAAAATAGATGAATATGAAAGTTTAAGAGATAGTTTTAAGACGAAAGATTTTACAAAACTCCCTCGAAATATTGGTTTTCGTCAACAAAATGAAAACCGTACTTTTAAGTTTAATGAAATAGTTCGGAATCATAAATCTCATGTTCCTAAAAGAGTCGAGAATAAAAATTCTAATTATAAACATGAAAAGGAATTCGAAAAACGAAAACAACTTCGATGTTATGAATGTGGTTCTTATAGTCATTTGCGGCCTCAGTGTGACAAAATAAAAAAGAACTTAGAATCGGTAGCATCCAACGAAATTGCTAGAAGTACATTTAATGAGTTGATGGCTCCTTACACTAGTATCGGCACTGTTAATGGAATTCAAATGCCAATCTTAAGAGACACTGGAGCAACTCTTGATTTGATTTGTGGAAAATACGTGAAACCTGATATGTTCACGAAGGAAAAGGTTTGGCTAAGAACACCTCTTGATGAAACTTTAGTATGCTTACCTATTGCCGAGGTTGAAATAAATTGTGAATTAGGTCACATTTTGACAAAGGCAGCAATTCTTCGAGATTCTTTGGATCAAGGAAGATATTTACTGGGAAACAAAACAGCCGCTTTATTTGAGGAAATTAAAAAGCATGAGGAGGTGAAAATACATATGATAAATGCTATAGAAACTCGAGCTCAAAAAAGACGGAAGGAAAATAGCACGAATAAAGAGATTATTGATTCTGAAATAGAATCTTCTAGGTCTTGCTTCCTAACTAAACAAATTGAAGAATTAGAGCAAAATACAATTTTGCCACCATTAGAAACCGAAGTTGAAGGGATGGATTTGATAAAAACATCTCCAGAAGAATTTGCTCGGGAACAAAAGGTGTGCGAAGATTTGAAACCTCTCTTTGAGCAAGCTAAACGACAATCTTCAAAAGACAATAAATACATTATAATAAATCAATTGTTGTTTTATAATAAAATGGACAATGATGGAACTGTAAGAAGATTATTAGTTGTGCCCAAGAAGTTTCGCAACCAACTAAAAGGAATCTGCCATGAGATAACTGCAGCTCATTTAGGTATAACTAAAACAAAAGATATGCTGTGCAAAACTTTCTACTGGCCTAACTGCTTTAAAGAAATTGAAAATTTTTTAAATCTTGTGACAAATGTCAACGAGTAGGAAAGCCTCAAGATAAGAAAAGGGCTCCTTTGAAACTGGTTCCAGTAATTCCGGAAATATTTACAAGAATTAACGTTGATGCATGTGGTCCTTTACCTATAACTTCCTGTGGTAACCGGTATATTATAACAGCCATTTGCATGTCATCCAAGTATCCAGATGCCATCCCAGTACCAGATATACGTTCTACTACTGTGATTGATGCTTTTCTTCAGATATTTAGCCGCATGGGTTTTCCTAGGGAGTTGCAAAGTGATCAAGGAACATCTTTCATGAGTGTCCTGACATCAGAATTTTTAGAAAAATTTGGTATTAAAGTTGTGCATAGTTCCGTTCAGCATCCCCAAAGCAATCCTGTTGAGAGATTGCATAGAACTTTAAAGAGAATACCGAAAGTCCTTTGCTTAGAAAAAGGTACAGATTGGGAGAAGATTTTACCTCAGGCACTTTTTGCTCTTAGAACTTGCATTCATGATAGCACTGGATATTCTTCTGCAGAATTAGTCCATGGTCGGAACTTAAGAACACTCGTAACACTATTATATGAAAATCTAACTGGTAAAACCATTGAAGAAGATAGTGTGATTGCTTACGTTTTTAATCTTTTAAATAGAATGAAAGATGCCAAGAATAAGCTGTGCAAAATATGACAGAGGCTAAAGAAAAACAGAAACTTTGGTATGACCGTAAGGCTACGAAAAGAGAATTTAAAGAAAATGATCTTGTGTTAGTTGTTGCACCTTCTAGATCAAACAAATTTTCTGTTCATTGGATAGGTCCAGGAAAAGTAGTAAAACGACTATCGGACACAAATTACGTAATACAATTTCCCGATAAGGAAAAATTACATGTATACCATGTAAATATGTTAAAACCTTATTTTCAGCGTCCAGAAGATGTTAATTTAATTTTTACCTCTAATTCTGATAATGAAGATATTGATTCTGAGAAAGAAGATATCCCAAGTTTTGAAATTAATTCATCTACCCTTTTAGAGACTTTTCCTGAAAGCTGTTTTTATGAAAAGTTAGAGGACGATCAGAAGAAACAATTGAGTAGACTTTTGATTCAATTTATTGATATTTTTTCAAATGAACCGGGTTGTACAGAACTGGCTGAACTGGACATAGAGTTAGAATCTAATAAACCTATTATAGCTAAACCATATCGAATGTTCCCACGACAGACAGAAATTCTGAAATCGGAAGTAGACAAGATGTTGAAATTGAAGGTGGTGGAACCAGGTGAATCCGATTACACATCACCTTTAATATTAGTTGAAGCTCCTGGAAAAGAACCTCGTCCGTGCATTGATTATCGCAGGTTAAATGAGGTTACTAGGACGCAATATTATCCATTACCAAATATTGAAGAGCGTGTTGAATCCGTTTCGAAAGCGAAGTTCATATCTTTATTAGACGTAACACGAGGTTATTGGCAGATACCTTTGAGTCCTAAGGCTCAAAGATATGCTGCATTTACGACGACATTTGGTGTTTATAAACCTTTGAGAATGGCATTCGGTTTGAAGAATGCTCCTTACTATTTCAGTAAGTTAATGGCTGATTTATTAAAAAATTGCGAACATTTTGCTGTGCCTTAGATGATTAGATGACATAGCTATATATTCACTTACCTGGTCTGATCACATCCAACATCTTAAATGCGTTCTGGAGAAGATTCGATTTGCGAAATTGACTTTAAAACCCCTTAAGTGCAAATTCGCTCAACTTCATGTTAAATATTTGGGACACTTTGTAGGACAAGGTCAAAGAACACCAGGTGATATTAAAGTGAAAGCCCTTACCGATTTCGAACGTCCCTCAAGCAAAACTGAAGTACGTGCTTTCCTAGGTCTGGTTGGGTACTATCGCAAGTATATACCAGAATTTTCGGTAGTTGCTGCGCCTTTATCCGACCTGTTAAAAGGGAAGTCCAAGAAGGGAACTGTAATATGGAATAATAACTGCGAAAAGGCATTCATACAATTAAATAACACTTTAATAAAGAAGCCTGTACTTTACAGTCCAGACTTTCAAAAACAATTTATCATTCAATGTGATGCCTCAAACTTAGGTATAGGTGTAGTTTTATCTCAGAGAGATCAAAATGAAAATGAACCCCCTATCCTATTTCTGAGTAAAAAATTTTCAAAATCTGATAAAAATTATAGCACTATAGAAAAGGAATGTGCAGCAATAATTTTTGCTGTTACTAAATTAAAATATTATTTAGATGGTCAGTATAAATTTATTATCGAAACTGATCATAACCCTTTAGTTTGGTTAAAACATCATACAGGATCTAATCCCTGACTCTTAAGGTGGGCTTTGGTGCTTCAAAGCCTAAATTTTGATATTGTTCACAGAAAGGGCAAATTACATCAGAATGCCGATAGTCTCAGTAGAATGCTGAATAACCAAACTTAATTATTTTCTTTTTCTCAGATATTAAATTAAAATGTTTTTTTTAATACAAACGTGTCTATTTGTAAATTTAGTTAGTGTTGAAGATTCTGTTGTGTTAGATAATTATTTTGTGCTATTTTGATATATTTTTATTTTATATTTAATATTATATAATTCCATATAATTTTGTGTTTCAGCCAGAGTCCGATTGATCAGGGCTATCTGTAATATTAAATATTGCTCTTTGTTGTTTGTGTGTTTTTTCTTTTTTATTTGCAGGTTGATTTCCTTAGAATGAGGAAAAAAAAAAAAACTCCGGGGAAGGAAGGAATAATTTAGTCTGTAATGTCTCACCATCGGCACTTTCGATTTTAAGATCCTATGTTTTTTTTGTTTTTTGTTTTGATTCTGAGACTCGTTGTATGCGAAGGAGGCGAGAGAGATTGTCGCGAACCCATGCATGACTCCTTGTAAATTTTGTTCTTTTTTTTTAATAAAATGTGTATGTTTCAAAATTGGAGTCATTTGTTTGTTTCATAACAGGAGCTCGACTTCCTCAGAACACAAATTCCTTAAGTACCAGTTTATAGGGTAAGCAACCATTCACAACCCATTTATACAAGGAAAAGACAAATACAGGAGCGAAAGCACATCTATGCCCAAATCATGCTTCACTGTATCGGGATTCGAACCTAGGACACAGTCGAGATTGCTGACCACTAGACAGGGTGGGTAGCTTTTAATGTGTACGAATTATATTAAAACTAAGATTAATAAAACTACACTACAACAAACTGAATCACGATTAACTTGATTTCAGATTCTCAATCATAAAATTGAGGAATAAGTAATTAAAATAAAAAGAACTTGAAATCAAATCGTTGTTTTTTAGATAAAAGAAGTTTTTGGAAAGAATATTTAAAAGAAATTTAAAAAACGTTGAAGAGACAAACTTGTGGGGAAAAAATTACAAAAGTATCCCTTATTATCTTTTAGTATGTATACCTGGCAAAGTGATTTTGAAATTTAATTAATTTCCTTCATATCATTTATTTAATACATTAAATAAAAGTACTAGTTTGTATTTTCTTTTTTTCTTCATTCTTACTTTACTGACATATCGAGCCAAAAAAAAATGTAGTTCAAGAGATGGAACTTTTCCATCAAATGTATCCTAAAGGACAAAAGAAGAACGATAAATTCTTCATTTATTATGAAGTTGCTGTTAGTCAAACCTGCCTGACATTGACCTAATTGGCATTGGTCTTAGTTCTGAATCAGTAGAAGTCCTTTCAAGCAAAATTTACGCAAACTTATCAAAGTCTCGTGATGAAAAGCATTTGCTTGAAATGAAAGTTTATCAGACTAAATTAAGTTATATTTTATGGATTTTTACAGAAAGAAAGTTAAAGGTATATTTTTTATAATAAATAAATAAAATTCTTGGGTATATATTAAATCCCTGATTACTTTTATTTCAAACGAAAAGTACATTGTATTGTAGATCAGGAATCAATTACATCAACCAATCAAATTAATTCAAAATTGACAAATATTTTATTCAAAATCGAAATTATGAATGCTATACATGTTCCTTATATTTTATCGCATTATTGCATAACATTTATTCCTAATGTTGGTATATCTTGTGGATCTATAATATACAATTCATTTTGTTTCATATATAATATCACCTGGAAAATATTATTAAAATAATTTTCGTAGGTAACAGTGGTTATAGAACTTTAGGAACACAAGAGAATCATATTTAAGATTTTCACGTCAAATAATAAATGTAAATGCTGATGCAATAAGTATGACATTTGGTAATAAAAAAGTACAAAAAAGAGAAATTTCTGTTCTCTATTTTATCTAGCTTAGATGTTCTTTTTTTCACTAGTTAAATTTTTTTAGAAAAGTCGGTTTTTTCATCTTAAAAATCTGTAAAAGTATTGTTCAAAACAGTGGCAGTTATTGCAAGAAATGATTTGAAATGTATAAATCTCTTTACCACAAATTCTTTGATAGTTTTTAAAGTAATTATTATCTGAATTTCGGAAAAGGTAAAATATATATAATTTTGATTTTAGAAGATAAATTTTATGTATGCATCCTATTGTTTGGGTAATATAAAAAATTATGGAAGGCAGAAAATATCATAATAAACAACCAAATTTATTGATATACGTTCTAGAAGAGAGACTTTTTAATGGAAGAAGTTAAATGAAATCAGATTAAAAACTGCTAATAAGAGCTTTAATGCTAAAGAATACACTGTCAACTTTACAATTCAATCCAATAATAAAGTTCTAAATTAGATTCTTGATTTCAACTATTTTCCTGTATCTTCAATTACAAGATTCCTTTTTGAAAACATAAATTGTTTCTAATGAGATAAATTTTACTTCCTGATTTTAAGGTTACATTTAAATTTTAAACATAATTTTTTATTTTCATTATTAACTTTGCGTTTCTTTGTAATGAAATAAAGATCTCTGATATCTAAATTAAGTATTAAAATAGTCTATTGCTAATGAAATTTCATAAAACCATTTTGTAAGTTAAAACAATAAAAAGTATATTTAATTTTCAGTCAGCTATCACCAATATATAATTTTAATAATAAAAAATAATAGGAATTTAGAGAATAACTATTTGGCACAATACTTGTTTTGTCATACGTTTATGTAATGAATTCAGAATGATTTTCTGCTTTTTGAATCTTTCTAATTGTGATTAAATTAAATAACTAAAAACGATATTTAAATAAAGCAATGATATCTACATTCTTTTTTACTGGTGGTATTTGTATCAATTTACCGTTCAATTTGAGTGGAATAAGTATTTAATTACACAAAATTTTATAAATGAAATGGTCTTTGAAAGAGGAGTAATTCTCACCAATAATTAAGCATTCAAGAAAATAAAACGGTTTTATTGTATTGAAAATACATTTTAAATCTGAATTTTTCCCCAGTCAATTTTGAGAAAATAAATAAGCTGAAAATAAATGATTTTATAAAATTTAATTGTAAGTAAATTTTAGGATGAGAGTATTTTAATTTTATTGAATTTACTGTATTTTTCATTATTTCATAGATATATTCATTCATAGATATTTTCCTGCATTCTATTTAAATCATTTTACATGTAGCTTAAGGAATTCATAGTTGTGGAAACTGTTTGATTTCTTAGTTTCGATTTTACCAAGAAAAAAGTTATCTTTAAATTTAAGGAATTCCACCTTTTGAGCAAGTTTTTTTCCCTATGAAAAATATATAACTTTTATGAAAAGAATACAACTGAACAGAATAACAAGATTTTTTTCTCCTAATACAGTATACCAAAATACCGAAAACCCAAAGAATTAATAAAAAAAAAAAAATTCGTTCTGAGACTGAAATTTCAGTTTGAGGTTGAAAAGGAAGAAATTTTCTATAATTTAACACATAAAAGTGTACACAATAATAATATTTTAAATTTTAATCTAGTTACGAAGAAAAAATGAAACAATAAATTAACACAACGTAAACATAACCAGATTTTACATTATATTTTTGGTATATGGCATATCAAAATATCCAAATTCAAGAAAATAAAAAAGTGACTTTTTTAACAACCATTGAAGTTTCAATTTAAAATAGGAAATTTTATTATAGAAAATATAGCAGGTATACATAAAATAATTTAATTAAGAACGACGAAAAACGATGTTTTACATCAGTAAATGAAGTTTCGCGAATAGACTAGCTAAAAATTGAAGAAATAGAATGCTTGAAAACTCCGTTCAGTTATGAAGTTATTAAACAATGAAACCGAAATACTTTTTCAATTGGGTTCCAATACATTTCTGACTGGCGATGTAATGGGTAAGATGAAATCGCAACGTGACAGATGAAAAAAATTTCAAAATCGACAAAAATAAATATTGTTATTTTTTTTAAGTACAATTACGCTGTGGGAATGTAGAAAGAAAAAGGGGTATGTTGCTGTAAATATTTTTTCCCTACTTTCCATTTTCGATTTGCTCATTGAAGGTAATTTTGGAAGAAGGAAAAAAAAATTCTATATTCTTTTTTATTGCAGCGAGAAAAGTTCGTCTAAATTAATTACGTCACGCCATTAGCAATTTTACATGGAATTCAGACCAGCGTTTAATGACAAACTCTATAATCTACATTTTAAAATGATACATATTTTTTATTTAGGTGATTGAGTTTCACTTCATTTCGCGCAGTCATTCTCAATATGATCCTGGACGAAAATTTAATCGACAAATAAACTAAGGATTTTACTTACATAGAAAATTATAAGTTAAGCATTCTTGTTTAACGAATGTGTCCATAATACCATTGCTTAATTATCTAATTAAAATATTATAAGTTGTTCAAAATAAAAAAATGAACATTTTCACTTGCCATTAGATAACAAAAATAATAAATATTTTAGTTTGTTCAGTGGCTTTTCTATTTGCTTGCAAAAATAATAATAATAATAAATTAAGTATAAACTATTTAGTTACATAATAATTAATGATAATAATTAAAATAAACTAATTTTCCCTTTTCCGATAAAGATAATATTGAAATAACTAAGTTTTGTAATGGCAACTGAAAATGAATTATAAATACAGTATGAGAGACAAAGTAACTCTACATTTTCGTAATAGAAAGTGCTTTGTTATATAGACCAACTCAATTGAATTTTTAACTTTGTCATTTGTCTTAAAAATATAGATTATATGTTTCTGATATATTCTTTCTTGATTAATTACACTCTTACCCGCACAATTTGGAATTAAATACATAGGGGAAAAATCATTAAAATACAACTTTTATTTTTGGGATTCATATTAAAGCGGATACTTGATTTCATTTAATCTAAATTATATTATCTTGTGCTGAAACAGTAAAATTAACTTATTAAACAAGCATCACAACATACGTAAATCGAAACATAAAATTAAAACTTTATATTAATAATAAAGATTAAAGTAAAAATTAAAAAGAAATAAAATCCGCCTAATATTCATATTCTTTTTGCAGCATAACTTTAGGTTGGTCTGTTTACTTCCTTATGCTAATATTTAAGTTCTAAAATAGGGTAATTATGGTTTGGTTTCTTTGAATGCTAATAACTATTTTAGTTATTAGCATACATAATTAAACTAAAGTATTTACGCTAATAACTATTTTAAATTAAAATAACTAAAATTTTTAAATTTTTGTATTTCATTGGAAAATGAAATATTAATAACATACTTAATATATATATATATATATATATATATATATATATATATATATATATATATATATATATATATATATATATATATATATATATATATATATATATATATATATATAAACTAATCTGGAGAAACTGCAGCGAGAAAGAATGGCATATATCTTTTCAAAAAATATTTTTATACAGAAATGCAGAAATTTTTCATAGGTTTTGGAATAACTGTTTTGCATTTTTATAGCCTTTTTTTGCTTCTGCACCATTTGAATTTCTTTTAAAAAAAAGAGAATACATTGAATTTACATAGAAACTACTTTTTCATATATTTACATCATACTTCAAAAAAATCGTGATTGCTTTGTTTCCAAAAATTTTCAATAAGGAGTCAGCAACAAAAAGAATATTATGATTATTAAATGAAACAAAAATATTTAGTCATGATAAATGCCAGTCACTTCAAAATTCAAAAGTTATTCTGTTTACTGCGGAGCATATTTTATTTTATTACTGTTTTTAAGTTTTTCTGAAGTTATTCCAGAATAGATTCTGTGAATTCAAAAACATTTTGTACAATTACTAATTTATCAAATTATTTAACAAAGAATAAATGATCATGTATAATCACTATCATTATAAAATTTATTAAAATTAAAATGTTAAATGAGTAAGAATGCATACAGAATTCTGAATACTTAATTCAGAATATTTATTTTTATTGCATTGCTTCCCGGAAAAGTAAAAGAAACATTTTGAAATTGCACTAGACCGTTTTTATTTTCTTTTTTAAAATTTTCTCCAACATCTGTTTGCGCTGAAACATATGCGTCGAAACTTGAGTAGAAAAATTGTTTTATTTAATTTGATGATACTGAAGAATATAATAAAGATATTCGTCTAGGTTCATTTAAATGTTTTTATAACTAAAGTAATTGTAAGAAAAAATTAAAAAAAAGAAGTTTTTACCACAGAGAGACTCGTTATTTACACACATTAGGTTCTTTTTAAATTTTAATAAATATATTTGCATGTTTTAATATTAATTCTGAATTTTAAATTTGAAGTGAGGAAAATATGAAACTTTTTTTCTCACAATATTTTCAAAGGAAACAGACTGGATAAAAAAAGTTTTATTTATTTAATTCTCAGAATCATCAAACAAAAATATTTTAATATTTTATTTTGAAAAGAAAATTATCAATAATAAAATGTAACCTAAAAATAAGGAAAAAATGTTAAAAAATAATAAAATTGAATTTCAGAAAAAAATGAATTGCAATTTGCCCTTAACATAAGAAATAAGATTATCAAAAGGAATAAGAAATCTATAAATCAAGAATATATAGCATAAAAATAAGAATAAAAATGTTTAAAATAATAAAATTCGTAATGAACTTCAGAAAAAATAAATTACAATTTGCCTAACTTAAAAAATAAGATTATCAACGGGAATAAGAAATCTGTAAACCCCTTATATTCACAAGAGTATATAACATAAAAATAAGCAAAAAATGTTTAAAAAAAATATAATTCGTAAAGAATTTTAGAAGAAATGAATTGCAATTTGCCCTTAATTTAAGAAATAAGATTATCAAAAGGATTAAGAAATCTGTAAGTCTTATATTCAAGAAGACAACAGAGAAATAGTAAATCTCAAAAACAAGAAGATAATACAAAATGTGCAAGCGAATATGTTTTTATCAATAAAACCGAATGATTTTCTATGCGTATTTGTATTTATGTGTTTTTGAACGACATTTTGAGAAATATGGTTGAAATGCTTTTCTAGTGTCAATAAAAATATATTATAGCCCAAAAAAAGTAAACTGGACATTTAAAATTTCCATACAAATAGAGATGAGCGAACCATATATTTTGGTGTTTTGTAATAGAAATCTTTATTGCATGATTTCAAAGTTACTAAGACAATAAAATAAAATTTCACAGTAAATTAATGCTTCTGGAAAATATCAAACAGCTACCTTAGTGAAATTGTCAAAAACCTCAAGGAAAGCTACAATAAATCTGCAAACACTGCAATAATTTTGCAATTTAGTATTGAATTAAATAAAACTGTTATTAACTAGCTTTCCATTTCTTTTATAAATTTTTTTGATTTCTTAGATTTTTACACTGCTGATATATTAAGTTTTACAATTACTTTCGCTTATTTTATTATTATGCAATGCTATCCAAACTATGTTAAAAGAGATAAAAACCTGCTTAATTTCTGTATTTTAGGAATACTTTCTTCTTTTAATAACAAACACTTTAATTCCTAACTTATTTAATTTTGTCGAATAATGTTTGTATTTTTGTTTAATTTTGTCGAATCAGGTTTTACAGTAACCTTTCTCTTATTTTAATATCGTACAACGCTTTCCATTATTATGGAGAAAATGCAAACTTATGGATCAACAATGTGGACACTTCCTATGACCTCTTGAAAAGAGAAACAACTGAGCAGTCTTCAATGTTACCTCACCATACTAATTATAAAAAATTATAAAACAACCTCAACAATAACACTGTCAACATTAGTGGAATTCTGTTCACTTCACCTAACCTGTAAAAAATAACTATTAAAACAAATGTTTTATAATTACAGTCAACAACCACATTGGACCTCTTATAATTTAGCAGTCGTGATTATGAACATCCAGAAAACAAAGCCGAGACTCACACAGTAACCAGACTCAAAGACATTTTAGTATTCAATATCCCAATTCAGCTTTCCACAGGATATACACGTCATTCTCCAGAACCGACTACGTACAATATTTAAATTGGTGTCTCAAGAAAGAAGGGTGCTGCTATCATCCTTTATTAGAGCAACATTAAATTACTGTAACACAAGACTAAGCTAAAGGATACAGAGTTAATTTTTCAAGATGAAGCTATCGCCATCCTTCAAACCATTTATTTCATAGGAAAAAATAATCTGTTGCATGTGTCAATATGGATTGACAGACTCTCAATATTATTATCACTCCTAAACTCATTTCACACCTGTAATTTCCAGTATCCAACAGAGACTTGTAACTACCAATTTTAAGATTCAGCTTAATTGGATAAGAGCTCACCAAAATTTTGATGCAATCGAACGAGCAGATGCTGTAGCAAGAAAAAAAAGCCATAGCGCTTAATCTCTCAAGCAACCTTTCTACCATTTCCATGATCATACTTGAAGCACTTTCTTCAAATATGTAAAATGCAGCAATGACAAAACATATGAAATAACGCAGCAAAGGATCGATTTACAAAATCAATAATGCCAGAGGTATTGAGTACGGTGACATAAGATAATCCCCACTTAAGTCAAATTCTTACCTCTCATGGGCTATTCCTAATATATTTTTATAAAATAAGGAAACTGGCATAGCCAATTTCCATCATCGAAGCCATGGGTGATCCATCGCACTACATCTTACAATGATCAGGAACACGATGTTTCCATCTCAAGAATAATCAGGAGCAAATAAACGCTGATTTTCTAAAATTCTGCTTTGGGAATAGCCCCTGGCAGCAAGTACTTGTCCAGTGACTAAAACACCTATCTGCAAGAGTTCTTGAACTGTGCAGAGATATCTATATTCCACTTGAAAGCGATCTGTCCGAAACCTCCAATTTGGAGTAATGATAACACCTTTAAAGATTTATCACTTTGCTTTTTTACACAATGAACTATGTATCCCATAGCAACAGAGAATCAGTATTAAGGACAAAAACTTTATAAACTTTTGAACACTGTAGAACTTTAATTATTTTAATTCTTATTTTTATCACAGTTAAATATTTCAAGTGAGTTATAAAGGATTACATATATTATTTTCAATTTTATTTATTCACATTCATTGGTACCAAAGAATTCAATTTAATTTTTCTGGAAATAGAGCATTTCAATAAGACATAAGTTATTCTTAATTTTGCAAAAGTCTTAATGTTCTTTTTTACTAATTTTTGATTATAAAATAATTTCAGTAAACAAAGTATTCATAATATCCATCTGATGTGGAGAAAAATTAAACTTTAAAATCAAAATATGAGTTTTTATCACTCATTTCTGCAGAAACTTTTACAAAATTTAAATGTGAGTTCCACATATAAATATTTTTCATGAATAAATTTGATTTCATACTGTTGACATTGGTTAACAAAATTTAAATCAAATTTATTAAAAAATAAAGTGTTTTCTTAATTTTATTTCTTCCTTGTTTTGTTAATTTTCTTTATCGTATAATAAGAAATCTGAGTGGAGGCAAATTTGTTATTTTATTGCATATTTATATCATAGTTTGCGCAGTTAAAAATCATTTTCAAATGACGTATTTATCTAATAATTAATTCCTTTTGTCCATTTCGGTGAAATATGTAATTAAAATTATCAACAGAAGAAGAAAATGCTATAAATTTTTCCTTAAAAGATTCATTATTGTAACTTTTATGCGATGCATTTTTTTCTATTTGTTTTCTTTTCCATTTTTTATAAACGATTTAAAACAATTATGTCAGGTTTTATACATAATCAAACAGAAATCGATGAAAACTTATCGGAAGATATTTCCTTAATTCAATTCAAGTTATAAAAAAAGATTAAATGAAGTATTTCATTACTTTTGAGGAACATTAATGCCAAAAATATTGGCAAAACTATATGACACTGAATTTAGGGACTATAAAAGATTATAAATTCCGGATTGAAGTCAAGCGTTCACCTCTCAATTCAAGTTCCATGTAACTTAATTTTAAAAATCATACAATTTAAATTCTAATATAGATAGTTGATTTTTATGTCAGAAACAGTTTTGGAGCTTTATGCTAGTAGGCGTATAGCTCGCACTGAGTAAGATAGAGTTTTATCACAAAACTCGTCAAAAATTTAGTTCACCATTTTGGAACATTTCACAACAAAATACCGGAAATAGTTGAAAATTATGAATAAAAGTACAAGTCTGTTACAAGTACTGTTGCCATCTACAAAAAGTAATATTAAAATTAAATTTCATGAAAATAGCTTATTATTCTCAACAGTTTTAACAAAGCCCCTACAACCATACAGAAAATCTGCATTAAGATAAGGAAGATTCATGAATAATATCTAAAGATATTAATGCTAATCCACACCATAAATCAATCAGGAAGTTTAAAAATCCATACGAGTTTAAGATGTTGCTGATTTCTTCTGAAAAAAATGTTATATTTTTTAATATATAATTAAATTTTATGAGAATACATCTTTGTTATTGTGATATTTTTAATTAATAGAAGTTATTATGATAAACTTCACCCTCTTCATATAGCTTATAACCAATTTAATTAATTTTATTAAAAAAATATGACCAATTTAATTAAAGTAATTTCATTCGAAGTTCAATTTTTTTAACAAGTCAAAGTCGATTAAATGCAATAGAGCGAGGGAAACATTAAGTAAATAATTTAAAATACATGTGGTTAAAGAGTAAATTTTCAAAACGAATACAAATTTATTGACAGCCGGTTAACTTGGTTATTAATATTATTCTTTTTTATACATTTTACTGATTTTCAAAATTTTCAAATAAAGTATTTTCAAGCCACTATTTGACTTTACGTATATTTAATTAAAAAATACAGCTTATATAAATATTACAAAACATGAGTAAATTTTACAGAGTAAAAGACACAATAAAATTTTTATGAAAAAAGTTGCAGTAGAATCGAACTCTAATAAACAATACCTTAACTAAAAATACACCATATAATCTTAATTTAGATTATCGACTTATTTTTATAAAAGGTTTTCTTTGAAATTTAAATGCGGTTTAAATTCAAATTTACGAACAGCTTTTAATGTATTTGATGCAAAAATATTTTAATGCCTTAGTAAAAAGCACACCTGCGTGAAAGGACAGACGAACAAAAGTGAAATATAACGTTTACTTCCGCATTCGTACATGTATTGCGCAACTGTTTGTTTCTTGACGTTTTAAAGCTAGGAAAGCATTTTTTTTGTATTGATGTGACTGTCTGGCATAGCAGCTGTTTATATTACTTACATGTGGCATAAATACTCTTGTGGAATAGAATTGTATTTTTATGTCAAAAAGTATTTTTAATCTTTATATACCATGAAAGTAACGATAAGAAGAAATGTACCATGAAAGTAACAATAATGATATTTTTACCTATTATAGGATGTATTCAAAGTAAATATTTTTAATCTACATAAACTCACCAGAGAATAAATAAGTACAACCAATTTTTAACCACTTGTTTAGCTCCAACATATGTATATATATCATTGAATAAAAATGTTAATAAAAATTAAATTAAATAATTGAAAAAATTATGATCCTGATGAAATTATGATGAAAAAATGGAAACAATTTTATTATTTTTGCAACAAATGTTTTCATTTTTTTAAAAATGGTAATACACAGTTGCAACGCAGGGCACTATACACACATAACACCAGATTTATTGAATATATGAAATGTAGTTTTTGAATAGGAAAGAATATATATACTTGTTAATGACTCTTCAGTTGTTATAAATTAAAATTCATTTGCAAAATGTTAAAATATCAAAATGGTTGCTTAAAAATTTCTAAACCATCAACGTACACACGCTGGCGAATGAATTAGAAACCTTTGATATTTTCCTTGAAATGCTTGTTAGGGCTGAAGCATAAAAATTTTCTTTGTGATCTGGATTACATGCCATTAAAATGCTGGCATAAATAATATATAAGAGTGCATTTTCCAATGAATAAAGTAAAATGGGGAAAATGACAAGTCTTCCAATATCTGGAAAAGAGCTTATTCTAAGAGCCAGTTTGACAGAGCTTCGTTTCGAAGACAGAAAATCTCATTTTGTGCACGAGAGCAGACAGATCACAAGTTTTCACAAAAGCTGGAATTAGAACCAAAGTCTTTATTTAGAAGACGTAATTGCGGTTCGGGCACAGTTTTTCAGGGACGTGATCGGAGCGTCCCCTACTATTTGCAGTTATAAAAGGGACTCTATTAAGTTTTAAATTACAAAAAATCATCAACACAGTCTCTAACCAACAAATTTTAGCTTGAACCTGAGTAAATAATTACAGAGGATAGGGATATCTACAGTCAAGTAACTGTGGAAAAAACCTCATTTCTACCCGAAATCAAAAATTCACTTACACTGGTGTCGGAAAAGAAGAAACTGGACACTTAAGAATTGGGGATGGAATACATGATCAGATTAATTCTACTATATCTTAATTTTCACTGGTGGATTTGATGAGAAGCCTAAGAAGCCATGAATCCATCTTCCCTTACTTGCAATGTGAAAGTATCGGATAGGATTATCATGATATGGGATTCATTCTATTCTACTGTATGGGAGTAGTACGTGATCTTTTTCGATGGTAAACAAATAGCTATGAGATATTTAGATATGTAAGAAGATCAAGCGCACTCAGCAATTTGCATTTTTATCCTGAAAGCGACAGATACTTCATGGAAGATAATGAAACTATACATAGTGCCAGAAGTGTCAAAATTTGTTTGCTGAAGATCAGTCCTATTTTCCACATCTTCCTTAGAGAATTCAGATCTTAACCCCATTGAAAATGAATGGGATAGGGTGACAAACCATTCGATATCACTCTCATCTTCCATCTAATTTACCAAATCTAAAAAGGTTCTTAGAGCCAATGCATGATATTCTCAGGACAAGAATGCACACTAGACGTTTGTAGACTAGATGCCTAAAGTAATAAGAGGTGTTATCAGTGGGAAATTTGGTCCAATAAAATATTGGTCTTGGAATTCTAATTCATTGACCATTTAAGAGGCTTCATAAGGTGAAAATCAGGTTTCAGATTTTATTAAATTTATTTTTATATGCTTTCATATTGAAAAAGAAAAAATTATTTTTATTTATTCAAAAGATATATCTATCTATCTATCTATGTATATATATATATATATATATATATATATATATATATATATATATATATATATATATATATATATATATATATATATATATATATATATATTGTTACAAATTTATAAATAATGATTTTATTTGTCTTAAAATATCTCAGACAGATCAGAAATTCTCACATTTTGGGCAAAAATTGCGGTATTTAGACGTGTTGTAGTTTAAAAGCGGATTTCCTAATAATTTGGCGACTTGGCGACAGTTGGCGAGATTCTTGGCGACATGGCGACGGTTGGCGAGATTTTTGGCGACTTGGCGAGAAATCGATACTTCTGGAAACATCCATCACCTAAGCTCTAGGACCAATATTTTTCGAGATAGCCTAGAAGCTTCCAGAACCTTGGCGAAATTGGTAGATTTCTCCGCCAAGTCAGGTATAAATACCGCAGCCCGACATGGAAGAAGATAGTTTTGTGAAGACAGTCAGTGAGTGAAGACGAATAGTTGTGACTGCTAGTTGTTCTCTGTCTGAGGTATTTGAGACCTGTGATTGGAAGCTATTTCTTATTGTATCTGACGAATTGTAGCTGTATAATTGTGATTGTTACAGCGGGAATTTCGTTTATCTAGTGAAGTTTTTACGAATAAAAGTCTTGTGTTCATTAAGTGGTTGCTTTATTCAACTCTCAATCGACACGAACCCGTGGAGCTCGGTACAACTGGTGTCAGAATCGGGGTTGAAGAGTTGATGCAGCGTGTCACAAGAAAAATGGATATGGATTTAATGAAAAGTCTTCTCGAAAAATTAGCGGAGCAGATGGCTGAGATGAAAGCTGGACAAGAAGAGATGAAAGCTAGACAAGAAGAGATGAAAGCTGGACAAGAAGAGATTAAAACCGAGATGATGAAAGAGATAAAATCTGGACAGGAGGAGATGAAAGCTGGACAAGAAGAGATGAAAGCTAGACAAGAAGAGATGAAAGCTGGACAAGAAGAGATTAAAACCGAGGTGATGAAAGAGATAAAATCTGGACAGGAGGAGCTTAAAAAGGAACTTAAGAAGGACATTGTAAGTGTTAAAGAAGAATTCTCCAACATCATTCAGGAGAAGATGAATGCAATGGAAGATAAGGTAACTTCAGTTGAAACTAAAGTTCTGGAGATAGAAGAAAACGTTGAAGGAGCATTAGACAATATGAATAAGAAGATTGAACGCTTGGAGAAGCAAATGTCAAACAAACATGAAGAACTCAACGTGGCATTTGTGCCTTCCCTAGCCAATATTAAACTCTCAACATTTGATGGGAAATCATCCTGGCAAGTATACAAGACGCAGTTTATGATGGTAGCGGAAGCTAATGGATGGAATCCCCGAGCCCAAGCTTTTCACCTGGCGGCTTCTTTAAGAGGAGACGCGGCTGACATCCTCGAGACACTTCCGGAGGAGCAGAGGCACGATTTCCAAGCCCTATCGAGTGCGCTTGAGCTGCGGTTTGGAGATAAGTGTACTAAAGAATATAGCAGACTACAGTTAAAGTCCCGCTATCAAAAAGTGGGTGAAAGTCTGCAAGAATTGGCTGCCGATATTCAGCGACTTTCCCATCTAGCATTTTCGGACTGCCCAGCTGAGACACGTCAAGATCTGGCTCTCCATCACTTCATCGATAGTGTGCGAGATCCGGAGATACAGAAAACACTTAGACTCGCCGATGTCAAAGATATTGGATCTGCCCTAGTATACGCACATAAAATAGAGGCTGCCCAGCAGGCCGCGCGTAAAGACCGGCACTCAATCAGAGCCGTCTCTGCTACTGATACGGACTGTAATCTAAGAAAGCAAATTGAAGATCTGCGGCGAAAAGTCCATAGCTTAGAATTGAGTAAAGGTGGCAGAAACATGAAGATTCAGTGTTGGACTTGCGGTGCAGTCGGACACGTCCATAGAGACTGCCCGAAACGAAAAGATGGTGGAAATGATCTTCCACCACAGCAGGGAAACTAATATGTGGCCATCTCGCGGGGCGGAGATGTCCAGAGAGTCAGAAGCCCCATTTCAAATTGTTTCATATTTCTTCCGTAAGTAGCGGCGACAACGGACTTTTCGTTATGGGACATGTCAACGAAGTTCCCTGCAGAATGATAATCGATACTGGAGCCAACGTAACTATCATTAGGACAGATTTGGCTCGCAAACTTGGTGAGAAACTCATCTGGACGCCGCCCTGCATTACCCTCCAAACTGTGACAGGTGATAAGATTAAAGTGCATGGAAAAGTCAATCTAAACATTGCATTTGGTAATGCCGTGTACCATCATATGGCATATGTCGCTGATATAAATGACGAATTTATTCTCGGATTGGATTTCCTCAAAGAAAACAATTTCAAGTTAGATTTTAAAAATAATGAACTACATTCATGTTCTGAAGACATAGCGATTTTTAAGACGAAATATTCAGATATTAAAACAGTCCATCATATAACTGCAAAGAGTGAAATAACATTACCACCAAGAACTGAGACAATAGTTTCCGGAGCTCTTTCAGAAGATAATAATTTTCATTATGGATTGACTGAATATCCAGATTCCGACAATAGCGTTAAAGGAGTACTAGTGGCTTCTTCCCTCGTCGACCTTTCACGAAATGTAATCCCGGTAAGAGTTGCTAATCTAAGCAATAAGGTAAAACTAATAAAAGAAGGAGAAGTGCTGGCGACTTGCACTCCAGTGACCTGTATTAACCGAAATTGTCAAACCACACTATCTGAGCCTCCTGACACTCTAATTAATGAACTCCTTCAGAATGCAGAGTTAGATGATAAACAAAGGAATGCTGCAAGAAATCTATTATTAGAATTCGGAGATCTCTTTTCCAAGAAATCAGATGATGTTGGGCGAACCAAATTGACGCAGCACCGAATCAATACAGGAAATCATCCACCCATTAAACAACATCCGAGAAGATTGCCATTCGCTAAGCAGGAAGAGGTGGATAATCTTCTGATGGAAATGCAGCAGAATGACATTATTGAGCCATCAGAGAGTCCTTGGGCTTCGCCTATTGTTTTAGTTCGGAAGAAAGATGGTTCTACCCGATTCTGCGTTGACTATCGTCGGTTAAACAACATCACTAAAAAAGATAGTTACCCTCTCCCCAGGATTGACGATACACTTGATGCTTTATCCGGTAAACAATGGTTTTCGACTTTGGATCTCAAGAGTGGTTATTGGCAAGTAGAGATACATCCTGAGGATCGAGAAAAGACTGCATTCACCACAGGACAAGGACTTTGGCAGTTCAAAGTTATGCCATTTGGGCTTTGCAATGCACCTGCAACGTTTGAGCGCCTGATGGAGACAGTATTACGAGGACTTTCCTACGAAGCCTGTTTGGTATATTTGGACGATATCATTATTGTAGGGCGCACATTCGAAGACCATTTAAGAAACATCCGAAAGGTGCTGGAAAAATTAAAAATGGCCAACCTGAAGCTGAATCCTTGCAAATGTAATTTATTCCGACGTGAAGTAAGCTATCTGGGACACATTATCTCTGCTGAAGGTGTAAGAGCAGATCCTGAAAAGATCTCCGCAGTTAAGGAATGGAGTCGTCCAAAAGATGTCCACCAATTAAGAAGTTTTCTTGGACTATGCACGTATTACAGGAAATTTGTTAAGGGTTTTTCAAGTATTGCCAGACCCCTCCACAAGTTGACAGAAAATAAACAGAGATTTTTATGGACAGATGAATGTGAGAAAGCTTTTAAACAACTGAAGGAGGCGTTGACATCTTCACCCATTCTTGCATATCCCCAGCCCGGAAAATTATTCATTTTAGATACGGATGCCAGCAACGAAAATATCGGAGCTGTTTTGTCGCAAGAAATTGATGATAAAGAATATGTCATTGCTTATTGGAGTAAATGTCTATCGAAACCAGAGCGGAATTACTGTACAACCAGGAAGGAATTGCTGGCAATTGTTAAAGCCATAGAACATTTCCACCATTATCTCTATGGAAGAAAGTTCTTGCTCCGGACAGATCACGCATCCTTAACCTGGCTTTTAAATTTTAAAAATCCGGAAGGACAGGTAGCCAGATGGATTCAACGACTCCAGGAGTTTGACTTTGAAATACGTCATCGCAAAGGAACTCTTCATGGAAATGCTGATGCACTATCAAGGAAGCCGTGTAATGAAAGCTGCCGATATTGTTCTAGAGTAGAGAAGAACTATCAGTTAGTAAATCCTTCGGTACGCCAAGTTACTGTTTCACCTCCACCGAAACCAGACCCATGGAGTGATAAAGGAATTAGGGAAGCCCAAAAAGAAGACCCAGATATAAATCCAATTCTTGAATTGAAAGAATCTTCTAGTATGAGACCAAGTTGGCAGGAAATCTCCACCTACAGTCCTGCTACTAAGCAATATTGGGCTCTTTGGGACTCACTCCATATAAGAAATGGTGTCTTATACAGGAAATGGGAGTCCGATGATGGACGTAATTTCAAATGGCAGCTTGTTCTTCCAAAATCAAGAATTTCAGATGTTTTGAAAGAATTGCACAATAGCTCAACTGGAGGCCACTTCGGAGTAATGAAAACTCTACAGAAAGTTCGAGAACGCTTCTATTGGAGCAAAACGAGACAAGATGTAGAGAAATGGTGCCAATCTTGTGATGACTGTGCGGCACGTAAAGGACCGAAGAAACGTAGCCGAGGAAGGTTGCAGCGGTACAACGTAGGAGCACCTTTTGAGCGGATAGCATTGGACATTTTGGGTCCTTTACCACGATCCTCAAATGGCAACAAATACATACTAGTTGTCATGGACTACTTTACTAAGTGGCCTGAAGCGTTTGCAATCCCCGATCAAGAGGCGACTACAGTAGCCGAGGTTCTAGTGCATCAATGGGTTTCCAGATTCGGCACACCCTTACAAATCCATTCTGATCAAGGGACAAATTTCACCTCTGTTGTGTTTAAAGGAATGTGTCAAATTCTCGGAATAGACAAGACGCAGACCACGCCACTACACCCACAATCGGACGGCATGGTAGAGAGATTTAACAGAACCATCTTGAATAATCTCTCACTTATGGTTTCCAGAAATCAGCAAGATTGGGATTTGAAGCTACCGCTGTTTCTGCTTGCATATCGCAGTGCTGTCCATGAGACTACCGGATATACTCCTTCACAGATGCTCTTTGGTCGCGAACTTCGTCTCCCTTGTGATCTTCAGTTTGGTCGTCCACCGGATACATCTTCATCGCCAGAGGAATACCTTCGAGACCTTCAGGCACGTCTTGAAGATGTCCATAACTTCGCTCGAGACCGAATCAACCTGACGACCGAAAGAATGAAGACAAGGTATGACACAAGAGCGACAGGACGTGAATTTCAAGAAGGTGACAAAGTTTGGTTGTGGAACCCGATTCGACGTAAAGGACTTTCTCCAAAGCTGCAAGCCAACTGGGAAGGTCCCTACACAGTTCTAAAAAGACTGAACGACGTCGTGGTTCGTATAAGAAAATCATCTTCTTCAAAACCAAAGGTAGTACATTATGATAGATTAGCTCCTTATCGTAATGTAGAGTAAAAATTAGTAGACCATGGTCTCTTTGTAAATAGTATAGATAATTTTAATCTTTTCTCTTTTCTTGTATTTTTAGTTGCTTGTGTATGTAATGTGCTCTGTATCATCTTGAAATGTAAATTCTCTTATATTAAATTTGGCCTCCTATCAGGGGATTGTACTGCCCGGGACGTGCAGTCCTTGAGAGGGGGCAATGTTACAAATTTATAAATAATGATTTTATTTGTCTTAAAATATCTCAGACAGATCAGAAATTCTCACATTTTGGGCAAAAATTGCGGTATTTAGACGTGTTGTAGTTTAAAAGCGGATTTCCTAATAATTTGGCGACTTGGCGACAGTTGGCGAGATTCTTGGCGACATGGCGACGGTTGGCGAGATTTTTGGCGACTTGGCGAGAAATCGATACTTCTGGAAACATCCATCACCTAAGCTCTAGGACCAATATTTTTCGAGATAGCCTAGAAGCTTCCAGAACCTTGGCGAAATTGGTAGATTTCTCCGCCAAGTCAGGTATAAATACCGCAGCCCGACATGGAAGAAGATAGTTTTGTGAAGACAGTCAGTGAGTGAAGACGATTAGTTGTGACTGCTAGTTGTTCTCTGTCTGAGGTATTTGAGACCTGTGATTGGAAGCTATTTCTTATTGTATCTGACGAATTGTAGCTGTATAATTGTGATTGTTACAGCGGGAATTTCGTTTATCTAGTGAAGTTTTTACGAATAAAAGTCTTGTGTTCATTAAGTGGTTGCTTTATTCAACTCTCAATCGACACGAACCCGTGGAGCTCGGTACAATATATATATATATATATATATATATATATATATATATATATATATATATATATATATATATATATATATATATATATATATATATATATATATATATATATATATATATATATATATATATATATATATATATATATATTTAACAATGCAAATTTAACAATATAAATTTAACAATGCATGTGTTGTGTGTGAATACTTGACAATTGTGTTTATTATAAATTAAAATACTTTTTTACAAAAACTAAAATTTATCAATTTCAAAATTTTAATGTTACTTTTTTGAATTAGGTTTCAAAAAATTCAACGGAAAAGTGTTGAAACTTTCATAATTTTCGTGATTTCAGATGTTTTAGGTTTTGAAATCCTGAAGAAATCAAAGCGAATCACACTGATGTGACTTTTCAATTTGTAATAAAATTAATAATTGTTTCAAATTCTCAATTTACTTCATAATAACCACATTAAACTTTGATAAAGAAAATTGTATTAAGTCTACAAAAAAATAATAACAAGGAATATTACCATTTATTTTTGAAAACACACTTCATTGAAAATGAGGCCATGCAATAAAGTTTTATGACTTCTTTTTCCTTAAAAGGAACAAGCCAAATATTTTGCAATAATCAATAAACATGTAAAAATAATAAATGTACGATAAAAATCCGCAATGCCGCAGTGACTTTAATTACAAATCTCATGAAAACTAGATCATTATATTAAACCCCATATTTCTAAGTTATATCATATTAAAATACATGATCATCCGATATCATATATTTTCAAATATATGATATAAAATGAGATGATTTTCAAAATGGCGTAACATTTCAATACGAAGGAACTGAGTAGCAGACAAAGAAAAGTATTATTTTATTTTCTAAATTTAATTTACAATTTTTCTTTACAGATTTAACCATCCTTTAAAAATATACATTGATAAAAAACTAATGCATGATATTTAAATGCGCAGAAATTTTGGAATTTATATATTAAAGTAATAGTCAATAAGCTTAGATTTGAAACAATTACATATAGGGAATAAGCACGAAAATTTAATACAAATACATATAAGCATCATGGACATAAATAATTACAAAACAATAAAATTTCTGATTTGGAATTAATTACATATGTATCCCTGATTTAATATTTAAAATGCTTAAAAATATTAAATTCTTTTTGAGTCTACAA
>JAJQOW010001778.1:0-34195 GCA_037975125.1 Latrodectus hesperus | reverse complement strand
AGACGACTCACTTCGCTCGTGCCGCTCGCCTGTTAACGATAGATTTTTGAATCCAACTGATTCTGTTCCACTTAACTTGTAGACTTTTCTTAAAAACTAAATTGGTGATTGTTTGTTGTTTATAAAGTGTGGTGCTAAATACAACACCTACAGTTCTATAGACTCTATTTTAAAACCCAATAAACAACAATCAACATTTCATTAGAATTCTTCAAATCAAAGCTAATGAAGAACAAAATTCTGCAATATACAAGGCTCGGAGTTGTCCTGATATTCCTGAAATTCCTGATTTTTTTAAAAACGTCCTGAAATATCCTTATTTTTCAAAATAAATCCTGGAATTCCTTAATTTTTTTATTATATTCTTTGGAAAGTTTAATTTTAATTAAATTTTATATTTTTCAGTAATAAATTTTTCTTCCAGTGGAATATATTTTTCTTTCAACTGCTTTCTATGCAAGAAGAAAGAGAAAAATTTCCCCTTTTTTGTTCTCTTTCAAACCCGAAATAGGGTTGCCATACATTCGTCTCCGGCTCGTTTTCAGCCATTGCTCATGAATGCCTGACGTCAGAAAAATTTAGGTTTGGGTTTACCATTAAATTCTATTTTCTGCCTTTACAGACAAAGATTCTGGTTATAGTAGTGCACAACTATTTACAATGATGGGGAAATTGTGAGAATTATTTCCCTACGTTTATGCGCATGCGTGAAATGCTTATCGCGCCATTTTGAAGGGTGTTTTGAAGAACGTTTATAGCAAGCTCAGAATTTTATTTTTTGAAAACAATTTATTTTTTGAAATTTCTTTTAAAAATGCCAAGGAAAACGAAATTTTCCGACAAATGGTTGGAACTGCAAGATGGGAATAAATGCCTAATCAAGACCTGGTGCCGAAGTGTTGACGATGTTCATTCTGCAGAGTGCTTCGTATGCAAAAGCAAATTCAGTGTTTCAAATATGGGTTTTAGACAAGTGCTTGCTCATGCAGATGGATTAAAACACAAAAAAGCTGTGAACTGTAACAAAAATCAAACATTATTTACTATCAAGTCATCAACTTCATCTGAATCCTCGACATCGACTGTAGTAGTGAATAACAAATCATGGCTTCCCAAAACGATATCAGAGAAAACCATTAAAGCTGAAGCCATTTTAGTTTTGGTGGCAATAAAAAATAATTATTCTTTTTCGTCTTTGAATAATTTAGCTAACATTTACGGAGAAATTTTTAATGATTCCTCCATAGCAAAAAATCTCAAACTATCTGACAAAAAAGTCAGGTATATGATTAATTTTGCATTAGGTCCGTATTTCAAAACTCTTTTGTTTCGGGATATCGGCAGTTCATATTTTGTTTTACTTTTCGATGAAACTACTACAAAACAAATAAAGAAACAGTTGGATATTTACATATCATATTGGTCTGATAAACAAGGTAAAAATGTTATTTGTTACCTCGAATGACATTTTTAGGGCATGCTGAAGCCAATAAAATTGTAAAAATTTTATTAAGTTTTATTCAAAATAATGGTTTGAATTTAGAAAAATTAATGCAGTTGTCAATGGATGGACCAAAAGTTAATTTAGCTGTTTTAAAGCAAATAAATAGTGAACTGAGTAAGCAAAGTTTACCAGTACTAATTGATTTGGGTACATGTTGCATACACATAAACATGGAGCACTACGTAAGGGTATTGATAAAATTGATTGTAATATTGATGGATTTGCTATAGATATTCATCAATTTTTCAAACTATCTCCTGCAAGAAGGGAAGATTATCATTCCTTACAGTTAGAAATACTGGAAGAAACTTTAGCTAGACATAGTTTTCTTCGTCATGTTGAGAGCCGTTGGTTAACTTTGGGCTCAGTTTGTGAGAGAATTGTTGAGCAATATGATGTTCTAAAGGAATATTTCATTGTTAAAGTACCTAAAGAGTAGAAATCTCCTTTTTCTGATAGACATCTTCGGATTATAAAACATTTGAAAGACCCTAAGACTCGGGCATAACTGCATTTTGTTTCATTTTTTTGTAAAACTTTTGAACCATATTTACTTCTAATGCAAAAAGTCGAACCTTTAGTATATGTGATGTACAGTAAGATAAATGAACTTGTTCGCAGTATTATGTTTAAATTTTTAAACCCAGAAGAAATCTGTGAAAAAAATGGAGTAAAGTTGTTACAAATTAATGTTGATTCAGGAAAAAATTGGTTAAATTTAAACAAGATTGAAATAGGTCATGGTGCAACAGCAATACTGGAAGAGCTTACTGATAGAACAACATTTCTACAAAGTGTCAGAAGCTGCTACATAGCAACTTCAAAGCATTTACTTAAAAAACTTCCTATAACAAATCCTTTACTCAAAGATCTCCAGTGTTTGTCTCCGTATAATAGAAAAAAGGAAGAGTCTATGCTTTCATTTAGCAGATTACTTCAACATATTCCTCATGTGAATAAAACTTCTTCAGATTTTGATAAGATGAATGAAGAGTGTATTCTTTACATGTGTGAAGATATGATTATGATAATGATCAAAATATCTGTAAATATTGGAATGCGGTTTTCAATATAAAAGATGCTGGTGGTTATATAAAATATCCTACTCTTTCTAGAGTGGTTAAAACATGTCTGTCATTATTGAATGTAAATTCCCAACCAGAAAGAGGTTTTTCAATTAACAATTCTGTTGTGACAAAGGAGAGAGCTTCTTTATCGGAATTAACAGTTCAAAGTTTACGGATTTGTCATGATGTTATTCGAATGCATGGCAATTCTGTTTCCTCCATTCCATATACCAAAGAAATGATGCATTATATTCAGAAATCTCATGCAGAATATGCATCATATATGGAAAAATCAAAAGATGTAACACAATTAGAGAAGAAAAGAAAAGATGAAGAAGATGTAGAAGCTACTTGTGAAAAAAAGTTAAAGCAATCGCACCTATTAGAAAAAATTAATGAACTTGAGAAAGAAAAGAAAAATTTGCTTGATAATTAGTGTGTAGCTCAAAAACTTTTAGATGATGCAACTAAAAAAATAGCATGTGCTATCAGTGATGATAATATGAGTGATGTGAAAGTTGGACAAATGATGCTGTCTGCTGCTAATGCAGAGATTGCATCTGTGAATGATAAGTTAAAAAAGTGCAGTGTAATTATCGGAATTAAATGCTAATGTATCCAGTTCAAGATGAACATTATTCAATTATACATAAATTAACTGTTAATTTAAAACATTTATCATGTAACTTATTAATTTTCAAAAAATCTTCAGTATAGAAAATTTAAATTTCTGTATCATTTTTATATTGTTGTATTAAAAAACTCAGAATTTATTAAATAGTTTATTTCTTTTTAAAATGTGTTTTATGCATAAAACAGAAATTAATGTGTAAAAATAACATTGGTTTTGTTTAATTATTGAAAAATGTCCTGATATTTCTTGAAAATAGTGTCCTGAAAAAAAAAATTTCTGTACTCCTACCCCTGCAATATATCATACAGACATAATACGATGTTTCTATAACATATCAAGACAAATTTAATATTTAAAAGTTCGTTTTGTAAAGCTACAAACTACTGAATTCTAACCTTACATTTTACCAAAAAGTCAAAAATCCAAGAGGAACATAAATCTTAATAATGAAGTAATAAATCACACAAACGATAAAAATCTGTGTATATATATATATATATATATATATATATATATATATATATATATATATATATATACTAAATAAAAAAGTTCTTATGTGACAGTAATACAATGTTTAATACATAGTGGTTAGGTATTCGGCCTACCGTCCGATAGGCTGGTGTTCGATTTCCAATGCCGCCAAAGACCCACCGAGTACATGTGGTATACGTGCTCGTTATATCTGAGGAATCGAAAGTCCTATGGTCGGTCATTGAGCAGTAACCATAGTTGGTAATGTGGACTGGATCCATTTTGAAATTCACTCTAATGTGTGTCTGAATCGCAAATTCAGAGACCCAGTTAGGACGGACTGGAAGAAATTCCAGGAGGGACTGACTGGGTTGGATGAGCTCGGAAACAGACCTATTAGAGACAACTACGATCTAGTAGTTACAGCAGACCTTCTGCAGAGTAGTATTCTAGATTCTTATAACAATTGCCCTATTCGCATAAGGAGAGCTAAACTCCAATGTCCTTGGTGGAATGACTCTCTAGAGCCGAAAGAGCAAATGTTAGAAAATTTCTCTGCCAACCATTTTTAATAAAGCCAAGAAAAATGGTGAATGGGAGAACTATAAAACGACCCTCACTAATTATAACAAACTTGTTAGAAAAAGCAAAATTAACTCCTGGAGGAAGTTCTGTGAAGAGTTAGATTCTATTTCTGAAGGAGCTAGACTCCAAAAACTCCTTAAAAGGGATGAACCTGTTTTGGTTGGCACACTAAAGGACGAGGAGGGTAATTTTGCTGCTTCCGGGGAAGTGGTTATGGAAATTATGACCAAAACCCACTTTCCAGAAGTTAGAGATATTTATAGCAATGAAGGGGAGCAATGGAATGGCTCTTTGCAAAGATTAAATAGCGATCAATGGACCCTCGCTAAAAATATCGTAAACTACAACATTGTTAAATGGGCAATCTTTGCCTTTAAACCTCTAAAAAGCCCAGGGCCTGATGGAATTATGCCCATCATGATCCAAAAGGCAGAGGAGGTTATCATACCAGTGCTAACTAGAAGTTACAGAACTAGATTAGCACTGGGTTACATACCAAAGATATGGCAGAAGACTAGGATTGTTTTCATTCCTAAACCTGGTAAAGACGCCTATGACCAGGCCAAATCTTACAGACCAATCAGTCTTTCTTCATTCTTTCTTAAAATTATGGAGAATATCATTGATCGGCATATTAGAGATTACTTGGGTAGTAATAGTCCCTTGCATACTCTTCAATTTGATTATCAACTCGCCAAATCTACTGAAACCGCTCTACATCAGCTAGTTTCCAAGATTGAAACCACTCTGGATCAAAAAGAAATTTCCTTGGCAACTTTCCTCGACATCCAAGGTGCCTTTGATAACACTTCACATCCATCCATCCTCAATGCACTTACAGGGGCAGGGTTTAATCAGACCCTGTGTACTTGGATTGAGTCCTTGATTTCGGATAGATGTAAAAAAAGGAACATCTTCGGTGAATCATTTGAAAAAAAAGACTATTAGAGGTTGTCCTCAAGGAGGTGTTCTCTCACCATTACTTTAGAACCTAGTTGTAAATAGCCTTATAAAACATCTAAATGATAGGGGCTATTATACGCAAGGATATGCTGATGACATTGTCATCCTTATCCTTGGCAAAGAATTCGACATAACTTGTCATCTCATACAGGATGCTCTAAGTTGTGAAGCTCAATGGTGCATGGATAGGGGGACCTGATGGTTAATCCTCAGAAAACCTACCTTATACCTTTACACGCAAAAAGAAACGGAAGAGTTTTTTCACACCAGGACTTTTTTGTGTTGAAATCAATGTGGCTTCAGAGGTGAAGTATCTGAGCATTTATTTAGACCAGAAACTCAACTGGAATAAGCACATTGATGATAAAATAAACCGAGCAAAGAAAAGTATTATGATTTGCAGGCGAATGCTTGGTAAAAACTGGGGTTTACATCCAAAACTGATGTTATGGATATACACAGCTATTGTCAGGCCCATTCTCACATGTGATATGCATATGCCTGTGTGATCTGGTGGCATAAGGTGGAACAGAAGACTGTGATTGACAGACTAGGAGGTCTACAAAGACTGGCCTGCCTATGCATCACAGGAGCAATGTCCACCGCGCCAATCAGAGCATTGGAGGCTATATTGGATCCGACTCCCTAAGACATTTTCATCTGCAGCACTGCCAGAATGACTGCACATAGAATGAAGTTGCAAAACCACTGGTACGACCAGCCTGTTGCAAAAGGGCACAGGGGCATTACCAAGAAAATTCAAGATCCTACTTTCCTGATGCCGTCGGACATCATAGAAAAATCATACATGTTTGATAGGACATTTGGAATAGTTTTTCCAACTAGAGACGAATGGGATAACAACATGTTTGAAACTAAAATAGGAGATCTAATCTGGTACACAGATGGATCACTGAAAAACAGCCCCTAAGGACTGAGAGTATGTGCCGTGTCACCCAGAACCAGCCTATCTGTAAGCCTTGGGCGATAAGTTACGGTCTTCCAGGCAGAAGTTTTGGCCATTATCCACTGTCTGCGACTAAATATGTGGAAGGGCTACTACGGTAAGCGGATTCTCATTTTTAATGACAGTCAAGCCGCTTTAAAAGCGCTCAATTCTTTCGATATCAAATCTAAAATGATTTTGGAATGTAGAAACCTTCTTACAGAACTGGCAATTAGAAACAAGATGATTCTGGTATAGGTGCCAGGGCACAAAGGTATCGAAGATAATGAAAGGGCTAATGAACTTGCTAAACAAGGATCGTCTTTTGCTCCTATTGGTGCAGAACCTTTTTGTGGGATCAATTTGACGACCGCAAAAACCAATGTTCTTAGATGGGATAAATGAAAAATGTATGAAGCTTGGCTCAATACTCCCGATCAAACTCACGCTAAAAGTATCATCTGTGGATCATCAGCGAGGATTGCCTTTGAAATTTTTAGATGCTCTAGGCAGAAGATACGTTTAATCGTAGGCTTCTTAACTGGGCACTACTATTTCAGAAAGCACCTCCATAAAATGGGACTGTTTCAGCAGGACTATATCTGCAGGAAATGTCATACGCAAGAGGAAACGGCCAAGCATATCATTTACGAATGCGAGGCTCTTGCCCTCCCTAGATTAACTTCTTTAGGCATTATCCATACTAAAGAGTTACACCTAAACTCCATTAAAGGGTTATTGGACTTTATTCATAAAGTGGGTGACCCGAGTAATTGGAACTAGGAAACATTGGATTTGGAGTTAATGGTACAAAATGCTGATTAAAGCAGAGGTGGCGATGACATACAAACCCAACCTTAAGAAGAAGAAGAAGAACAACAACAACAAATAAAATTCAACATGAAGAATAATAAAACAATTGAGTAAAATGTTTTAAAAAAATCACTGACAAGAATAAAACAATACAAAAAAGTAGGAAAGCATTGGGACCACGTCTTCTTCAAGGGAGTGATGATAAGCTCCTGACTAGAAGCTCAGGAGCTTATCTTGCTCCTGACGAGGAGGGAGGAGTTCACGAAGATCAGCTATAAAGCTGACCATCTCCCACTTGATGAAGTCATGTTCCCTATGCCTTAATCATATTTTTTTTATTGTTTTATTCTTGTCAGTGATTGTTTTCAAATTTTTCTCACTTGTTTTATCGTCCTTCATGTTGTATTTTATTTAAACTGGCCTTTAACTGTTTTTGCGCTGGTTATATTGTCAATATATAAAAAATCAATAATAAAAAAAATCGTTTGATATTTATCCTTTCAAAATCACACTTAAATTGTAATTTTTCATTACAGGAAAGTGCAAATAATAATATTATAAAAAAATATATTTTATTTGTTTATAAAAAAAATTCATAAGCATGGAAAATATCAACTATAGCCAGATGTTTGAAAATATTAATTTTATAACGGCTTTGAAAACTTGGAATAAATATTTAAAAAAATGACTCTAAAATTACTGTTCTTAATATTTTTAGAAAAAAAATTTTTTTATCGAAAACAAGTGAGTATGAAAGTTGTGAGGGAAACAATAAATCATCAGCTCATAATTATAGATAATTTTTCAAGCTTGCGATGAAACAGAGCTTTCCTGTTAGTAGAGTAAAACAATTAAAACTATTCCACAAATATTAGTGTGCACACTAATATGATTTTGAAGATTACCATGGTAATCTTTAAAATCATATTCAAATTTTGCTCAATTTTTAATTTTGAAATTAAAAAGAAAGCTAAGAATTTTTTATCTTAAAAAAATATGTTGAAATGAGTAGAGAGTTCATGACCAGGGTGCTACTTAAAAAACAATTCCGTAGAAAAGAATTCAATTTGTACCGTCCATTTGCTAATATTTATCACTATCTAGATTTATGAACGGTGTTTCGTGATTTTTGTTTCTGCTGGCAGAAAAACGTTGATTCAGTAATTATGTGAGACCTTTTACACAAGACAAAAAAGGTTATCTAAGTGAATTATTGAAATGGGTATCAGTGCTTTAGATCAGTGTATCTCAACCGCCGGTCCACGAAATATCCAGCTTTTATAGGCCGACCACCGATACAGTACCTACATTACAATAATAATAGTTTACTAGTTTAAAAAATAATGTAATCTTTGATGAAAAATAAACAAACTGGCAACTATGTTCCTAAACGCGTTTCATAAATTGCCGTGCCACCAGCGTTGCCAGTCTATTATAATTATAATAGATCTATTATTATTCAGCAGTCCTTTTACGTAGTAACGTTACTCACCAAATCTGTTACTATTTTGAGTTTTTATGAAATTTACAAAAATTACCCTTTACCTAAATTTAAAAAAAGCAAACTGCTGGTACCTCGGCACTCTTTTTTACTATTCTATGAAATCTATTACATTTTGAACTGTCGACTTATTCCTTTTAATCAAATTGTTCTGGCAACACTGCTTAGAACACCAGTTAGGGTGCGCCTGTCTGCCTTGGTGCTGTTATGAAACAAACAAACAAATAAATGACTCCAATTTTGAAACATACACATTTAATTAAAAAAAGAACAAAATTTACAAGGAGTCATGTAAGGGTTCGCGACAATCTCTCGCCTGCTTCGCGTACAACAAGAGTCTCTCTGAATCAAAAAAAAAAAAGAAAAAAAACATAGGATTTTAAAATCGAAAGTGCCGATGGTGAGACATTACAGACTAAATTATTCCTTCTTTCCCCGGAGTTTTTTTTCTTTTTTTTTCTTCTCATTCTAAGGAAATCAACCTGCAAATAAAAAAGAAAAAAACACACACAAACAACAAAGAGCAAAATTTAATATTACAGATAGCCCTGATCAATCGGACTCTGGCTGAAACACAAAATTATATGGAATTATATAATATTAAACATAAAATAAAAATATATCAAAATAGCACAAAATAATTATTTAACACAACAGAATCTTCAACACTAACTAAATTTACAAACAGACACATTTTTATTATAAAAAACACTTTTTTATTATGTACACATGTAACAACAATGGAAGTTTGTATTAAAAAAAAACATTTTAATTTAATATCTGAGAAAAAAGAAAATAATTAAGTTTGGTTTTTCAGCATTCTACTGAGACTATCGGCATTTTGATGTAATTTGCCCTTTCTGTGAACAATATCAAAATTTAGGCTTTGAAGCACCAAAGCCCATCTTAAGAGTCTGGGATTAGATCCTGTATGATGTTTTAACCAAACTAAAGGGTTGTGATCAGTTTCGATAATAAATTTATACTGACCATCTAAATAATATTTTAATTTAGTAACAGCAAAAATTATTGCTGCACATTCCTTTTCTATAGTGCTATATTTTCTCAGATTTTGAAAATTTTTTACTCAGAAATAAGATAGGGTGTTCATTTTCATTTTGATCTCTCTGAGATAAAACTACACCTATTCCTAAGTTTGAGGCATCACATTGAATGATCAATTGTTTTTGAAAGTCTGAACTGTAAAGTACAGGCTTCTTTATTAAAGTGTTCTTTAATTGTATGAATGCCTTTTCGCAGTTATTATTCCATATTACAGTTCCCTTCTTGGACTTTCCTTTTAACAGGTCGGATAAAGGCGCAGCAACTACCGAAAATTCTGGTATATACTTGCGATAATACCCAACAAGACCTAGAAAAGCACGTACTTCGGTTTTGCTTGAGGGACGTTCGAAATTGGTAATGGCTTTCACTTTAATATCACTTGGTGTTCTTTGACCTTGTCCTACAAAGTGTCCTAAATATTTAACACGAAGTTGAGCGAATTTGCACTTAAGGGGTTTTACAGTCAATTTCACAAATCGAATCTTCTCCAGAACACATTTAAGATGTTGGATGTGATCAGACCAGGTAAGTGAATATATAGCTATGTCATCTAAATAAGGCACAGCAAAATGTTCGCAATTTTTTAATAATTCAGCCATTAACTTACTGAAATAGTAAGGAGCATTCTTCAAACCAAATGCCATTCTCAAAGGTTTATAAACACCAAATGTCGTCGTAAATGCAGCATATCTTTGAGCCTTAGGACTGAAAGGTATCTGCCAATAACCTCGTGTTAAGTCTAATAAAGATATGAACTTCGCTTTCGAAACGGATTCAACACGCTCATCAATATTTGGTAATGGATAATATTGCGTCCTGGTAACCTCATTTAACCTGCGATAATCAATGCACGGACGAGGTTCTTTTCCAGGAGCTTCAACTAATATTAAAGGTGATGTGTAATCAGATTCCCCTGGATCCACCACCTTCAATTTCAACATCTTGTCCACTTCCGATTTCAGAATTTCTGTCTGTCGTGGGGACATTCGATATGGTTTAACTATAATAGGTTTATTAGATTCTAACTCGATGTCCAGTTCAGCCAGTTCTGTACAACCTGGTTCATTTGAAAAAATATCAATAAATTGAATCAAAAGTTTACTCAATTGTTTCTTCTGATCGTCCTCTAACTTTTCATTAAAACAACTTTCAGGAAAAGTCTCTAAAAGGGTAGATGAATTAATTTCAAAACTTGGGATATCTTCTTTCTCAGAATCAATATCTTCATTATCAGAATTAGAAGTAAAAATTAAATTAACATCTTCTGGACGCTGAAAATAAGGTTTCAACATATTTACATGGTATACATGTAATTTTTCTTTATCGGGGAATTGTATTACGTAATTTGTGTCCGATAGTCGTTTTACTACTTTTCCTGGACCTATCCAATGAACAGAAAATTTGTTTGATCTAGAAGGTGCAACAACTAACACAAGATCATTTTCTGTAAATTCTCTTTTCGTAGCCTTACGGTCATACCAAAGTTTCTGTTTTTCTTTAGCCTCTGTCATATTTTGCACAGCTAATTCTTGGCATCTTTTCATTCTATTTAAAAGATTAAAAACGTAAGCAATCACACTATCTTCTTCTTCAATGGTTTTACCAGTTAGATTTTCATATAATAGTGTTACGGGTGTTCTTAAGTTCCGACCATGGACTAATTCTATAGGAGAATATCCAGTGCTATCATGAATGCAAGTTCTAAGAGCAAAAAGTGCCTGAGGTATAATCTCCCAATCTGTACCTTTTTCTAAGCAAAGGACTTTCAATATTCTCCTTAAAGTTCTATGCAATCTCTCAACAGGATTGCTTTGGGGATGCTGAACGGAACTATGCACAACTTTAATACCAAATTTTTCTAAAAATTCTGATGTCAAGACACTCATGAAAGATGTTCCTTGATCACTTTGCAACTCCCTAGGAAAACCCATGCGGCTAAATATCTGAAGAAAAGCATCAATCACAGTAGTAGAACGTATATCTGGTACTGAGATGGCATCTGGATACTTGAATGACATGCAAGTGGCTTTTATAATATACCAGTTACCACAGGAAGTTATAGGTAAAGGACCACATGCATCAATGTTAATTCTTGTAAATATTTCCGGAATTACTGGAACCATTTTCAAAGGAGCCCTTTTCTTATCTTGAGGCTTTCCTACTCGTTGACATTTGCCACAAGATTTAACAAAATTTTCAATTTCTTTAAAGCAGTTAGGCCAGTAGAAAGTTTTGCACAGCATATCTTTTGTTTTAGTTATACCTAAATGAGCTGCAGTTATCTCATGGAAGATCCCTTTTAGTTGGTTGCGAAACTTCTTGGGCACAACTAATAATCTTCTTACAGTTCCATCATTGTCCATTTTATTATAAAACAACAATTGATTTAGTATAATATATTTATTGTCTTTTGAAGATTGTCGTTTAGCTTGCTCAAAAAGAGGCTTCAGATCTTCGCACACCTTTTGTTCCCGAGCAAATTCTTCTGGAGATGTCTTTTCCAAATCCATCTCTTCAACTTCGGTTTCTAATGGTGGCAAAATTGTATTTTGTTCTAATTCTTCATTTTATTTAGTTTGGAAGCAAGACCTAGAAGATTCTATTTTAGAATCAATAATCTCTTTATTCGTGCTATTTTCCTTCCGTCTTTTTTGAGCTCCAGTTTCTATAGCATTTATCATATGTATTTTCACCTCCTCATGCTTTTTAATTTCCTCAAATAAAGCGGCTGTTTTGTTTCCCAGTAAATATCTTCCTTGATCCAAAGAATCTCGAAGAACTGCTGCCTTTGTCAAAATGTGACCTAATTCACAATTTATTTCAACCTCGGCAATAGGTAAGCATACTAAAGTTTCATCAAGAGGTGTTCTTAGCCAAACCTTTTCCTTCGTGAACATATCAGGTTTCACGTATTTTCCACAAATCAAATCAAGAGTTGCTCCAGTGTCTCTTAAGATTGGCATTTGAATTCTATTAACAGTGCCGATACTAGTGTAAGGAGCCATCAACTCATTAAATGTACTTCTAGCAATTTCGTTGGATGCTACCGATTCTAAGTTCTTTTTATTTTGTCACACTGAGGCTGCAAATGACTATAAGAACCACATTCATAACATCGGAGTTGTTTTCGTTTTTGAAATTCCTTTTCATGTGAATAATTAGAATTTTTATTCTCGACTCTTTTAGGAACATGAGATTTATGATTCCGAACTACTTCATTAAACTTAAAGGCACGGTTTTCATTTTGTTGACGAAAACCAAAATTATTTCGAGGGAGTTTTGTAAAATCTTTCGTCTTAAAACTATCTCTTAAACTTTCATATTCATCTATTTTCTCTGCCAGATCATACGGGCGAATTTATTTTAAGCCATTCCGCCAAAAAATGTTCCTTAATTTCAATTGGCACACGACGTTTCAACTGATCTGTTACCATTAGTTCCTTAAGCTGTTCAAATGTCGTTATTTCTAATTCCGTAAGCCATTCCGTAAAGTAACTATTCAATTCTTGTGCATAATTTCTCCATGATTTTTCTGACGTTTTCTGGTGTTTAAGAAACAATTGTCCTAATTTTATACTATTTAACTTGAATCGTTTAAGAATAAGTTCCTTCACGTAATCGTAATCATCAGCCCTTTCTGGAGGTTCTCTAGCTAACATGTTAGATATCTCTGAAGGTAAAGCACTTATAAGATAAACTACCCATTCGTTTTTTGGAATATGAGCCATTTTTGCTCTACGCTCAAAACTTATTAAGTATAAACTCATCTCATCTTTCCTTTCATCGAATTTTGGCGTTATTTGCATTAATTGAATTTTTTGAGCATGTTCAGTCCTATTTGTAACTGATTCTGTATTCGAAATTGCAGCATTTAACTAGATTTCCAGACGTTTCATTTCCAAAATATGTTCTCTTTCTTTGCGTCTTTCTTCTTTTTCTATTTCTTCTCGCCTAATTCTTTCCTCTTTTTCTAGTATTTCTCGCCTAACTCTTTCCTCTTTTTCTTCCTGTTCCTTTTTAACTCTTTCCTCGATTACCCTATCTAATATCCATTTTACTTCTTCCTCGTTAAAGTTTTTACTAGTTAAAATTAATTTTTTAATATCTGGGATTTTAAAAGAATCTGGAATCATTTCCCCTAACTCTTCAGCTACTTCTACTAAATCTCCCTTTTTCCCCCGTGCTAAAAAAGCCATTTTATTTATTAACGCTTTATCTCAGAAGCGATGCAATAATGAGAGAAACAACAGACTACGCCCACCTATATGCAAAATTTCGTAAATAAGTATAGAAATTATTTAACACACTCTACTAATATAAAACATATCCATAACATTTAAAAAACTTAAATGAAAACAAACTATATTTTACAACAAATAGTGTATAGATAGAAAATCATATATTTTGAAGAGAAGAACAAATTTATTAAATCTTCTACTCGCGATTTCAAGTTTTTTTATCACCAAGCTAATGCTTGATACTCAGATAAATTGAATTATTAATCAAAAATGTATAAATTTTATAAAATCAGATTCTTATACAAATACTACTATATTAAATCAGAAAATGAAATTATACATATTTTTAATTCAAAATATAGAACATTACAGTATATATTTTTATATGTAATAGCAACAATATAAATTAAAAGCTTTAACTAATCTAAACCAGAAATCAGCTTTCGATTTCAAATCAATAAACCCAGTTAGTTAATCATACACGACATGAAAATGATAATAACGTACGATATTTTAAACAGTAAGAAAATATCTTTTCAAATCTTTATCAATGAAAATAAACATATGCGTTTTTAAATATCAAATAAATCAGTTTGATACTTTGCAAACAAAAATCAAAAACATATCAATAATTCTCACATTACTTTAAATTTAAACCTATTTGTAATCATGTACTTTCGTTTTCACAAAACGAAATCAAAACCTTTCTAAAGTATATATTACTTTCATAAAATCTACTTTCTATATCAGTGCAACATTCAAAAAAATTATGAACATAAGTGTACTTTCGGTTTTACACATTAATCTATAACAACATAGTTATTTTAACATATTCCTACGTGAATTGAAATACATCAACCACATAAAAATTATATAATGCAAATTTATAATAAGATACACTTTTCTTATAAAAAAAATTACACTGTAAATTCGAATACACGAAATACAGAAATTAGCTTTTGTAATATGGAATACAGCATTTACAAACTTATAAACAAAATTAATTGATATAACATGAAAACCACGTAAATAAGATTGGAACTAAATATTCTATAAATTTATATAACATTCCAAACTATTTATTTTCAATAGTAGCCAGAGAAAGATTGATCAAAATGGCCTACCTGTATTCCAACATTTTGGCACGTAATCCATTATAGTGCACATAATTAATTTCCATAGTGGATGCTAATGCAAAGCATTAAAAAAGCATCAAACCGCTGCCACCAAAAACATGAGTTTGTTATGAAACAAACAAACAAATAAATGACTCCAATTTTGAAACATACACATTTAATTAAAAAACGAACAAAATTTACAAGGAGTCATGTAAGGGTTCGCGACAATCTCTCTCGCCTGCTTCGCGTACAACGAGAGTCTCTCTGAATCAAAAACAAAAAAGAAAAAAAAAACATAGGATCTTAAAATCGAAAGTGCCGATGGTGAGACATTACAGTGCCTTGCGTATCTCTGATTACTTGAACGCTGACTATCGCAGTAGCCCACTTAAAAGCTCTACTCGATATCCCAATCAGAACAAGATATAGCTCCCAAGTTTCATTCCAGATATCCAATGAGGGTTGAGGTTCTAGGACCAGGCACTTCAGACAACTGCCAGCCGGCAATCACTTTGACTATCGCAGTATCGCAGTGTTCAAAGCGTCTGGCGTCTTGATTACGTTTTGTTTTTGATTTTGATTATTCTGCACACTTGGGCAACTCTTGAAAACTATTTATCAGCGTACGTTTTTTATAACTTCTGAGTTTAATATTATGCTATAACTACTATTTCTGTAACTTTAGTAATATAAAATCAATAACCAGAATGAGTAAGAAGGAAACGAAACGCACATTACTAAATTTCGTGCAAAGAAAGGATTTTCAAAAACCAAGTACGTCGTCCACCCCTTCGAATACAGATGAAAGTGAATATAGTCCACAATCTTCCAAAAAAAGAAAAAGCTTTGTAAGGCACTACATCGCTGATTATTTGAAATATGGCTTAATCCTCTGGCCTCAATCAGAAGAAAATTGTACAAAACCTGAATGTGTTGTTTATAGAGATGTTCTTTCCAATGAAAGCATGAAACATTCCAAGCTCATGCGGCATTTACAAACGAAGCACCCACAACTGGAAAGCAAACCCCTGGACTTTTTCAAGAGAAAAAGTTTGGAGATGAAAATTCAAAAGGATGCTTTTAAAAAATCTTTCTCGGTTGATAAATCGCTTTTAAAAGCATCGTATCTAGTTGCTCTGCGTATTGCCAAATCTAAAAAACCATACTCAGTTGCTGAAGATCTTGTCAAACCGTGTTTGATAGACGTGTGTTCTGAAGTGTTGGGCCAATCTGCTGCAAATAAAATGAAAGCTTTGCCTCTGTCCAATAATACTATTGGACGAAGAATATGTGAGTTATCATACGACATAGAAAGTCAACTACTCCAAGATATACGAAAATCGAAATGGTTTGCTGTCCAAATGGATGAGTCAATTGATGTCTCAAATAATGCCATATTATTATGTTATGTTCGTTACATTGACTATGCAACCAATGATATTAGAGAAGAATTGATGTGCTGTATCGAACTACCACCATCCCAAACAAGTGCTGAAATATTTAAGGCAGTTAATAATTATATTGAAACTATCTCCATTGACTGGAAAAAATGCATTGGTTTATGTACTGATGGCGCTGCTGCTATGACTGGAAGACATACAGGTGTTGCAAAGAGAATAACAGACGTAGCATCAGAAGGATTAGTAGTCACACACTGCATTATTCATCGCGAACATTTAGCAGCAAAGAAATTGTCCCCACAACTGAATGACATTCTTCTGGAATCGGTAAAAATTGTAAATTTTATCAGAAGTAACGCCCTTAATTCAAGACTGTTTACAACTTTATGTCAAGAAATGGGATCAGATCATGTACAACTATTGTTACACGCCGAAGTACGCTGGCTATCCAGAGGAAAAGTCCTTAAGCGGTTGTATGAATTAAGAAATGAGGTACAATTGTTTTTAAATCAAAAGGGATCATTCTTGAGCAGACATTTTCAGAACAAAGAATGGGTAGCCTTGCTTTCGTACCTATCAGACAAATTTTCACTGGTAAATGAACTAAATTTAAGTCTTCATAGTAAAACTAACACCGTTTTCAACTTCTACAATAAGATTGATGCTTTCAAAAAGAAATTGAAACTCTGGTATAAACGTGCGGAAGAAAACACTTTTGATATGTTTGCTTCTTTCTTTGATTACATTAATACTAATGACATGGATCAGAAGAGCAATATCAGCGTTATTTTGGAGCATTTAAAAGAACTATCAATAGCTTTTGATCAATATTATCCCCCAGAAGAAGATGTACGTTCAGGTAATCTGTGGGTAATCAATCCATTTATTGATAATTATGATAACAATCTCACTACAGTCCAGGAAACAGAACTTATTTAACTGTCTTCAGATCTAGGACTTAAATCACAGTTCAAATCGATAAATATATATCAATTCTGGATAAAGACTGCAACAGAATACCCCAATCTTCATGCAAAAGCGTTGAAGATTTTATTGCCTTTTTCCTCAACTTATTTGTGTGAATCTACATTTTCGGCTATAACTGTTATTAAGACGAAACATAGAAATTGACTTGCTCTTGCACCTGCTTTACGTATTGCTGTAACTGGTTTAAAGCCTAGGATTGACAGTTTAAACAGCAACAAAAACCAGCAGCAATCTCATTAATTTTAGTTTTTATATATTCTTTATTTTGGTAAATTATTTTTTGCTTATTTGGTATCTACTTACGTTGTTCACATTTCGACTCATTGTTGTTTTGGCTAATATATTAATTAAAAAAATAAATATATCATTCACGTTGGAATTTTCTTGGAGTTTTAATTAAGTTTTGGTGTTTTTATTCTCGATGCAATATTATATAAGTAAGTTGAATATACAAATGTAAATTATAACAAACAAAATGCTTTAAAAATTATGTATGTCTTCATGATTTATCTTTTGGAAAAATTGTGCATTGGGTGAAATTATTAATATTACCGGTCCGCGCGAACGTGCCGAAATATTTTACTGGTCCTTGGAGTAAATTCAGTTGAGAAACACTGCTTTAGATCACACCTTTTGATCGATATCAAAACTGAAATTTTAGCAAGATAATTTTTCATGTCTAACAGTTAAGTATAATCAAAATTAGTTTTAGAAGGAAAAGATCAAAATTTTAATATGCCCAAGCTAATTCCAGTACCTGAATTCATTTAAAAATGTGTAGCATATACAAAGTGGAATTAATTGTCATGAAGAAAAGAACAATTTTTTTGCTAGAAATATTAATGAAATTAATGAAAAACAAATACTTGATGACATTTAGCAAATAAAGATAAATCAACATACTTAAATTTTGTAAAAAAAGTGTCTTATAATTTTGTTTAAATTAAAAAGTTAAAAGCAATTATTTAAATATATCTCTTAAAAATAATATGCATATTTCCTTTATTTACTTAAATTTAATCTAAGTAAACAAGTTTACGTTATTAACGGTAAAAATCACAGTAATTATCAGTAATCTTTATAACACTATATATAGTGTTTATAAATAATAACACACACACTTGCGCTAAATATTACAATAGAAATTGAAATAAATTAACTCTATATTGATTTCCATAAGAAGTATATAATTATTCAAAATATATAATACACAATAAGTATAAGTAAATTATTTTGTATGGCTTTTAATGCTACATTAAGTGGAAAATTACAAAATATATCTAGAATTGGTATATCCAAATAGAAAATTTGCATGATTGACAAGTATTCCATTGACACCATTCATTTATAAATCATTTAAATATAAATTATTAGTCCATATCCTGTATTCTTTTTCTTATATATAATTACTTGTAAATTTGATATTTTTCGCGAATTAGTGTTATGGTAAAAGTTGTTTCTAATAAATACCAATAAAATATTTTAAAGTAAATAAAAATGATAGACCTTAAAAGCTTAAACTTTAAGCGTTCTTTACTGTAATTTACCAATATCAACTGAATTTAATCATAAAAGAAAAAGGTTTTACTAAAGCATATAGAGTTGCATGCATGTGAAAGTTATGTAACTGATAAAAAAGTAACTGATTAAAGGACCATTTTTTACACTTCAGATATAAATCCACCCATCACTCCTGGATCGAAAAGTGTCTGAAAATGACTGCGGTTGATCTTTACTCTTGCACTAAATGTCGGTCGAGTCCTTAAGACGTTTAAATCTGATTTTACAGACGAAATTCAAATCTTTTTTTTTTCAAAACAATAAATTTTTCTGAAGTAAATATGGTTTTGTCTGAGAAAAAAATAATTATCATTAAAATAAATAAAAATGTCCATTCATCATTCTATTTTCAATTGAAATTATATTTTTGAGGATAAGAAAATGCAATTTATTTATTTTGGTAAGCCAAGATTATAAGAATCTAAATTTTGAAATTGTTAACTTAATATTTCTATAAAAATTTATCTTTCAATTAATTTTACATAAGGTTTTTCTTGTCATATTCTTTATGCGTTGAATTTGGCAACAATTATTTAGATCCTTAGATTCATTGATTTTCTGTGTAACTGTAACTGAAACCTGTCGCGTATTTTCTTACATCGTGGCGTGCCGTTGTTCACGTCTAATAAAAGTAAATTAATAAATATCAATTAAATATGAAGGTGAAAGGACAGGTATGTTAAAAAAAATTTAGTATCATTTTATTTTTTAATTACATTCCAACCTAACGAAGTAACTAAATAATGAGTTCAAAAGCAAAGTAGCTAATTTAATTAAGCCTAGCCATGTGGAAGTTCACTGATTTATATGTATAGGGCTTTTTATTTCTCTTATTATTTCTTACTATCATTAAAATAATGATTTTATTTTGTCGTGTATATTTTGTATTCACGATGTTTTTACTTATTATTCCAAAACTAACTCTGTATAAAATTAATTTACTTTCACTGCATCATTGTGTGCTCTGAATTAGGTTCATTCTCTTTGAAACGATCACTTGTATAAAATTTTCTATATTTTATTTTACTACATGTATAGTTATAAGTTTTAAAAATTACTAGCTTTAGATTTTATCAAATTAATTTTTTAACGTTTGATAAGATAGTCTTTCATCATGTTATATCAATATTTTAAATTTATCAGTCTAATTATATTGTTTCTTTAATGCTTGCGGGATTATAGCAAGAAATGCAGGTAACTTTTGTACTTGAGTAATAAAATAGATGTTATGTTCATTTTGCTTTTCTGAATTAAAAATCTGTTTCAGCTCAGAGAATTCAAGATAATTGGCAGAAGGTTGCCTTCTGAAAAGGAAAAGGTGCCACCTTTGTATCGTATGAGAATATTTGCACCGGACAAAGTAACTGCTAAATCAAGATTTTGGTATTTCACTCGAAAATTAAAGAAATTGAAGAAGTCACATGGTGAAATTGTTTCAATATCAGAAGTAAATGAGAATTTATCGTAATTCTAAATAAAATTGAAAATTTTAACTTATTTGGTCATTAATTTGGGAATATTTTTATTAGGTGTATGACAAAACTCCTACTAAAGTAAAGAACTTTGGAGTTTGGTTGAGATACAACTCTCGTACTGGTACACATAATATGTACAGGGAATATAGAGATATGACTGTAGCATCAGCTGTAACACAGTGCTGTAAGTGTTTATAATCAATATGTGCATATATTTTTAACATAAGATATCTAAAATGATTGCATCATATTTGAATAAATTGCCTCTTTATAAATGATACTAGTAAAGTTAAAATTGTCTTGTTGCACTGATTTTAAAGGTTATTTATTTTTAAATAGGTCTTTTTAAATTAGTGCTAAAAAAATAACATGGATTTTGGTGGTATATTATGTGTAATATACCTCTTATACGCTGTGATTACATTTTACAAATTATTGCATTTTAATTTATTGTAATTAAACGATGTTGCATTTCGGTGGAGTATTTTAATTTCTTTCCACCTCTTACAATAAAATCTTGGAAATTTTTTTTATAATCTGATTTGATAACATTATTTTTGAAAATGTTTACCTGAAAACCACAACCAAAATCAGGCCAAGTTGTTGCATGATTGTGTAAGTGCTGCCAACTGATGTTATGGGTTATTTAATTAGAAAATTTTTGCACATAAACTGCAATGTTGGAAAAATTTCTTGTCATTGTGAAGATGTGCATAAAGTAAAGAAGTTTGTCGCCTTTTTTAGATATGTTCTAATATAAGTGAATCAAACTTCAACAAATGTTTAAAATATCTTTGAGTTTTTGTCATGGGATTTTTTTTTTGGTTTATAGCTATTACTGAGTAAGGCTTCATTAATCTTAACTACTAAAATGAAGTATTATAAACAAAGCTATTTAAATGATTTTTTTTTATTTAAAAAGCTATTTAATTAACTAGTGCAGTCTAGCCCAATTTAAAACTGGCAATAAACTATAAGGTAAGCATTCTTACAAAAACTAGACTTTCTGATTAATCAAAGTTACCATACTGAAGAAATCTAAATTTCAAATATACGAAGTATTAATATATAATACATTAATATGTAACAAATTAAACAGCAATATTAATTATGTAAAATAAAATTTCTCATGTAATCATTGTTTGGAGAATCATCAGCTCTGGTCAGACAATGGACAGATTTTGTGGCTTCTAAAAATTATGCCATGGTATTCTTGGAATAGTCATGTATAATCTGCAAGGAAAATAATTATTAAGTTTCAAAATAAATTTTAATTAGTGCAGACTATTTTTAAAATATAAACATTAAAACGTCCAATTTGAAAGCTTATTTGTAATCAAATAAAAACAAATTTATCCATGTATGTAATCACTTTACACCATAAAATGAAATGTCATACAAACTTTTTCCTGTGCAGTAAGCCATTTTGGCACAATTTATTGTTCATACTGGCATATTGTCTTTAGCCAAACCAAAATTAATCCAGATAAAAACATTAACCCAATTGTGTATGAATTTCCAACCGATTTTATAGTTTGTTTTAAAATGTTTTGCACATAAACTGCAATGTTGGAAAAATTTCTTGTCATTGTGAAGATGTGCATAAAGTAAAGAAGTTTGTCGCCTTTTTTAGACACATTCTAATATAAGTGAATCAAACTTCAACAAATGCTTCAAAACTATTTTTTTTTAATGTATAGATATTGCTGAATAAGGATTCAGTTATTAATCTTAACTACTTGAGTAAACCATTGTAAACAATGTTATTTAATTAACTAGTGCAATCTACCCCAATTTAAAACTGGCAATAAAAATAAATCTACATGGTAAACATTCTTACAAAATCTAGACTTTTTAATTAATGTTACCATACTGATTAAATCTAAATATAAAGATATAAAATATTTGTATATAAATCTTAATATGTAATGTAAAATAAGATACTCATGTAATCATTGTTTGAAGAATCATTGTCACTGGTAAAATAATAGGCAGATTTTGTGGCTCCCAAAAACTACTGTTGTGTTCTTTAAATGATTGCTCAGTCATATATACTCTGCAAAAAGAATAATAATGCAAAATAATGACAACATAAAAATTTATTAACTTTCAAAATATAAACATTAAACAATCCAATTCATAAGCTTAAACTGTAATCAAAAATATTTTGAATTAAATGTTTCACAGGTTACTTGAAAACAAAAGAAATTTCGAATGTATATATCAGGGGTGTTTGTGCTCCGGGGATTTTGAACTTCGATACCCAGAAATTCCGGGGATTGTCGTTCAAAAAGAAGTAGGAATAATAATGAATTATTTATTTTGATCTGGGTAATTTTGTTTGCTTTGAAAGCAGAAAACGCAATAATTATGTCATTCAATACTTCATAATTGTAATTTTTCATTTCTCCACCCCCTTCTCGAAACTCCAAAATGTCGGTAGTAAGTCCGTAAAAGTTTCCGGAGATTTTTTGGGGTCCCACAAACACCCCTGATATACTCAATCATGTTACATCGTAAAAAAAGACTCGTCATACAAACGCTTTCTGACATGGTAAACCATTTTGGCACAGTTTATTGCTCTAACTCACATTGTCTTCAGCCAAATGAAGAATATTCCAAATTAAAACATTTGCCCAAATATGTATGAATTACCAACTGATTTAAAAGATTGTTTTGTACTTAAACTGCAATGTTGGAAAAATTTCTTGTCATTGTGAAGATGTGCATAAAGTAAAGAAGTTTATTGCCTTTTTTAGACACATTCTAATATAAGTGAATGAAATTTCAACAAGTGCTCAAAAATTATTTTTTAGAGTTTAAGCAAAAGTTAGCAAAATTGATCATGTAAAAGTATTATCTTCTAGTTGTAAACTCTAGTAAGAGGAATAAGCAGAATAAGAGGAATAAGGAAAGTTTTGTAAATGAGTATGAAGGTTTTATTTTAATTTAAAGTAAAACAGAAAAATAGTGAAATATGTTTTGTCTAAGATTGCAGACTTTACATAGATTAATTTTTTAAATTGTTTTTAATTTCCAAAAAGGAAGGTACTATTTGTTTTCTATTGATTGAGAAAAATTAAATACTTTTGATTATTTGACAGACTAACGTATATTAGTTTTCTTAATTTAAAGGTATGTTTCATTAAATTTTAATAAATTGTGTTGATAGTTATAACTAGAATGATTACATTTTTCTAACACTGTTAACAGTTTAAAACTGTTAAATGAAGAAAAACTTTTATTTAAGTATCAACAGGAAAGTAATTTGATATTGACATGATCTTCAGTGGATCACTTTATTCTAGAATAAGATGTTTCTAAAATATAAAATCTCATTTGATTAGGAGTTATAAGAATTAGGATTTGCTCTTGGTATTGCCACCTTACCTCTTAGCCATTAGTTCAACATTTTAGTTGATAACCTACTTAGGTGTGGATGCTGCATTGGCTTGTAATCTTTTATTTAAAATTGTGAGTGTTGTGCTTTTTTAATGAATGATTTCTAATTAATGCACTATTACAACAAATTTAAATATTATAAATAAATTTGAATTAATTAGTGCTATAGAAATATACATTGACTTTAGGGGTTTATTTTATATAATATGCCTCTTATACACTTTGTTAACATGTTTTGCCTTTTATACACTTTGTTCTTTCCAAATCATTCTAAACTTGTAGCATTGGAGTATTTGTATTTGATTTTATAACAGTTTTAATTCTAAATTTGATTTAAACACAAGGTAGTGTATGACAAGATTTGCTATTTTAACAAAAAGTGCTTAAACTAAAGATATTTGTTGCTTTTTTTATAGGTTTATTTTAATAAAAGCGAAAAAATATATATATCTATTTACTGGAATATTCTTTACTAAATAGCAAATTCTGTTTGTTACCATTGAAACCATTGGGTAATAAAGTTAAATTTCTAATGCAAACAAAGTGCATTTTTATTAAAATTCTAATTTTATTTAACCAAGCAGTGGTGCCCCTCTGAAAAAAAATCACAGTATTTCAATCTAATCTCAATTTAATATAGGCAATAAAAATAAACCTTAAATATAAATATTCTTAGAAAAAATACTTTCAAATTAATCAACATTATTCCATAAATTTAAGATATATTTATTACCAATACTAAATACATAAAATAAAATAACTTACTTCATTGCTTGCAGAATCATCAGCACTAGTGTGCCATGATGTTCTTGATATGATTACTTAGTCAAATATGTTCCATAAGTAAAATAATTCAAAATGATGAAAATGTATTTTATAAACTTCCAAATAAATTTTACTTAAGAAATTTAAAACAAAAAATTCACTAAACTGATATTCAATAAAATTTCAAAACAAACATTAAATCATTTATTTAAAACACTTACACTGTATAATGAAACAAAAAACAAGTCTTGTGCATGTACATAATCATGTGATGTCATTAATCAAAAGTTAACACCATACAAATGCATTTCTAACTGTTAAACTTTTTTGGTGCTTTTTAACAATTGTGTGAGCATTGTATCCAAACTTTTTGCACTCCAGAATAAAAAAAACATGATGCAATAAGCTGTTGTTCAGCCATTTATTGCTGTACTGGCTCTTAGATTTTAGCCACCACCTTGACAAGTGCATAGATATTAAGTGAAATTTTTTGTTAATTTTACTCTGGTTCCTATTCTTAGAAACCTTTAGTTTGATAGAATTTTCTAATAAATTAATAGTTTTATTAGATTTTAACATTTAAGTGACATTTCTTGATTTTACTGTTCTGCAAATTTTTCAATTAAAGTAATATCAGTTATCAAAAAGTTGTAAACATTCAAGATATTAAAATCGTTAAAATTTGAACATTTTATTATTTGATAAATATTTAAAATCACATGATATGTATATTAAATATCAATTTAAATTGATTTTTTAAAAGTTAATTAAGATTCTAAATTTTTTAGTAGTTTTTTTTATAAGATGTAGAGCACATCTTAAAGTAGCCTTAGCAGATTTTATTTCACATATATTCAAAATACTTTTCTTGAACTTATGTACATAAATATTCATTACAATCATTAATAGCAATAACATTAGTATTTTTATTATATTTGATTAAAAACTAGATATTTGTCAATAACTCCTTTCTTCCTTATCTCACTTAGCTCATGTTTGTCTTATATTTAGAATCCAGTTTAAATTAATTGTTAAGTAAAATCCTAATGTGTTAAATTTCCCTTTTTTATGCTAAAATCCCAGAAAGTTATATTTTTAGAGAAAGTAAAATGCTTATTTCCATTGAAAAAAATTGAGAGATTTTATCAATGATTTATTGATGTCTTACATTTTCTGAATTATTTTTTAGCATAACGATTGATGTTTTGCACTCAAGGTGCAGTGCAGAATATTCTTGTCTAAAGTTGTTGCCTTTTCCAAGCTCATTCTGATAAAAATGAATCAAATTTCAATATTTGTTTGTTTGAACAAAGTTTTTTCTTTCCTTTATCATAATTTAACGTTTTTACATTTATTCATCAAAAATTTCATTTAAATTAAATTTTGTTTGTTTTACTGTTTTTTATATTGTAAATTAAGAAATAAGTCTCTAAACTAAAAAATATGTTCTTTCAATATATTGTATGGAACACTCATTTACCCTCTTGATTAATAAAATAAAAGTTCTGCATTATGTGCCTTTTTAATTTATGTATCAAAAATATTTGTGCGGATAGCTTTTCCATAAATTTTTATTTGGAATTGACATGAAAATTATGCATATTTGTTAACTAGTGCAATGCTGTTTTTTCCCTTTTGTCATTATCAGTCTGAATAAACTAATAAAAGCTTATGATTTTACTTTGTTTTAATGATAAGTGTGACTTCAGGGCTTTAATAACAGTTCTAAATTTTATTGCTTTTCCAGAATTATTTTACATATATTTTCTGTTTGTTGAACAATGATTAAAGTCACATAAATCATTAAAGAATTATTTTCTGATTAGGTGTAATAACTTTTCTTGTCACTAACTCACAATTTTTAGAATTATTTTGATAGGAAAGAATCAAATTTTAACTTGTGAATGCTCCTTTCTAATTATCCAATTCTATCCTCATTAATATTAATAGTGTTTGGTTATGTTTTGTTAAATATTGAAATTTGCAGAAGAAATCCATTTTATAGGCAAATTTAAACTTATGCTTAGAATTAAATTGACAACCAATAAGATGTATATATTTCTGTTTCCAAAACAACTGTTATAAATTAATGAGCCTTATTCGTAAATAGAATGTAGCAATGTTTTGTGTAAATTTATCAATATTAATGTAAAGAACTCAGTAATACTATTTAAATTTTAAAAATAAGCTCAGTTTTTTAATTTTTATTTTCTTATTTAATATAATTTGTTTTTACAGATAGAGATATGGGTGCTAAGCATCGTGCACGAGCTGACTCAATTCAAATCATGAAGGTCCAAGAAATTCCTGCTGCTAAATGTCGTCGACCTCATATCAAGCAGTTTCATGTAAGTTTATTTTCACAAATTTAATTATTAATTTGGTAATTAATCTAAAATATCTCTCAAATTCTAAATTTATTATATAAAAGATTTTCTATTCTATATTTGGTATTCATATTACTTTGATTTTTTACTGAAATTAAAAAGTAGTTAAAAAAATATGGGAACTTTTTTGATGTAAAAAGTTTTTGGTATAAAATGTAAATTTGAGTGTTAAATGTAATTTTTAATTTATATATATATATATATTTATATATATTGGTAAAATAGCTTTACTTATTTTGACATAATCATTTGTATTTTTAGGACAGCAAGATTAGGTTCCCCTTACCATCAAGGATCAATCGCAAGTTCCACAAGCCACGCTTTACAACAATTAGGCCTAATGCTAAATTTTAAAATGTGAACTGTAAGAGTTTGTTTCCATTAAAAATGTAAATGATATGTCTTGTTTATTCTTTTATCTTGTTTAAAATTAAACATTTACATTCATAAAAAAATTTCTGCAGTATTTGTATATCTGTTAAAATCTGCTTTTTAATGTTGTATATTAAGAACTTCCTTTGTGTTATCAGAAAATCTAACATGAGAGTACACATTCATTTATACAGAAAGGATCTTTTCTCATCAAGACCACCCTTGCTGCTACTTATTTCTTAAATATCCAAGACTTCCATAGAAAGTCCTCTTATTCATAGCAAAGTAACTTTTAATATAATTTAACTGGAATGTTTATAATTGAGATGGAATTCATAATAAATACTTAAAGGTTTATTTAGCTTCAAATGATCTATCAAATGAAACATCTTACGAATCATAGCTAATTAAGTCGATATTGTCTAGAAAGAGGCAAATAGCACCAAATGCTGTGGAGTAAAGTGACCTTTTTGCATAGTAATGAAACATCCAAGTATAGTTTACATTACTTGAGGCACAATTTGTAAACAGTGAGTTTGAGTATGCTTACCTATTTCTTTTCAAAATATATTATTACCAACTTGTGCTATTTCCTATGCTTTGGTTCTAATTATTTAATTCATCCTTTTTTTTTATAAAATGTTGACTAATTTGTAATTCAAAAGTAAATACAACACTAGTGAATTGTTTTCATTTATGTGTAATAGGCAAGCTATAATGCAATATAAAGAAAGAATGATTGTGGATCCCATGTACATATGTGCCTTCTGTAAATTCTTTTAAAAAATCACTTTTGTGCATGCAATTAAATGTACTCCTGTTTTTACTGCTTTGGAAGCGAATATTTTCTTCCATTAAAAATTTGTCTTGACAAGTTCAGTGATTAAACTTCGTATGTCAATTCTTGGTATATTATGTTACTTAATATCTATTGAAACTATTAAGAACAGTGATGGAATTTTATGTATGTAATTAAAATCATTGTGCTTTACGTTTTACTTTCAAAGATGAGTATAAACATGTATACATTAAGTGACAATATCAACAGCCTTTTCAATTAAAAAAAATGAAAGTTAAAAAATAAAACATTTTAAATACTTGTTGGCTCTAGATTTAATCAAGACTTACAGAAACTGATTCTACATGACAAAATTGAATAAATAATGTAAAATAATTTACTACATATTTCTCATTGCTTAAAGAAATCAATAAGTCAATTTGATAGCAATCCCTACTTGACTATCCTAATTTAAGATTGTTTCATATTTTTAATCCTTTAAAAGGAAAATTATTCAATTTACTAGTTTGTTGATAATTTTAATTCATTTGCAGTTTATTGTTAATAAGTTGTATTAGATTCAAAAATAAAACGTTTTATATAAAATTAATTAAAATTTTGTGAATACTTAATTTATATTGCTTTATATATAAAGGTACCATCGTTTTGGAGCTTCAATACAGAATTCAACTCTGTTCATTAAAATTTATTAGTTATTGAACTTAAAACTATGAACACATCCACTATAAATTATTGATTTTTCATGTCTTAAGAGAAAATTTTTTGATGTCATTTGGCTATTTTGGTTAAAAACTTTTCTTAAAAATGTTATTTATTTTCATAATTGTGTATATAAGTAATTTAAGCTTATCAAATCTGTAAAAAGTGCAACTCTGCAAACTACTAAATTTATATTGAAGAATTTATTATTTTAGATTTTGTAGTGAAACCAATTGTGTTTGTAAAGGGTTCGTATAACTACTGGAATTTAAATTAATTTAAAGCCCCCTTGGAATTTTGACTCTACTACATGAAAATCATGTATCACTACTGGAAATTTTACTTAAACCTTGATGCATTTATCTTTTGTTAGAAAATATATTTTTTTTTAATTATAATATTTTACAATTTTCAATAATAAATTTGAGTATTAGCTCTTAATATTACAAGTATATGGTGGCACGATCGATGTTTGATTTTATTGTATGCATAACTGTTGAGTAAAATTAAAAGTAAAGTTCAGCCACATTAGCTTTAATGATCTAATTTCAATCAGGATCAGATGTAGTATTTAGCATTTTGTATCTAAAGTAATCACCATAAGATTGTCATGTGGTGTAATCAGGTGGATGATTTTAAAGGTTTCTTTTACTGTTTGTTTTCTTTATAACTTGAATATTGAGATTTAAATATAAAACTTCTGAATTAAAATATACTTTCCATATCTTCCTTGGTGGTAATTGTATATAATTTTGTTGAATCAGGATAAAAATAAATTATAAATTGAAATAAACTATTTAATATGCCTGGTGGAAAATGTCTTTTCAATGACCAGTGGACTCTAAAAAAGCCATATAAAGATTGGCTTTTGCATGGTTCAGAAAGAATTTTGTAGAAGAAATTAAATAATTTCACAAAACCAAATGTATGATTCTTAGCAAAATGAAAGGAAAACTTTATCTATATATATTTTAAAAATCATTGGTGATATAAGTTGCTGATAATACACAAAATAGTTATGGAATTTCAGCAACTTAAAAGGCCAATATAACTTTAATTTGGCATGTAAATTGGCAAAAGCAAAATGTTTCGATTTCAACTGTGCACAGCTTTAAAAAAATCTGAAATATCTTTAGACATTGAGTGAAAATTGCTGCAATTGTGACGTCATGTAATGTTAGGTCTTTGGGGGTTCATCCTGCTGGAATAAAAACTCTTGTGTAATAGGGGCTTAATGTTCTGAATATATTGCCCATTTCGATGTTTTCGTTATTCTATTGATTTGTGATAGGTTTTTACTAGAGTTATTAAATAATGCTAAGCTTATATTCGTAAAATATTTTGCCATAATTTAATACGACACAACCCAAAAATTACTATTATACAAAGCAAAAAAAGTCTTAACATGATAATTAATGTATATATTCACACATATGCTAGTGCCATATATATATACTAAGTTTAAATCTATTAAAAGTTATGCTGGGGAAAAAACTAATATAGATATTCTAAGGTATGCCATAGGAATAAATCAATCAAAAAGCTCTGAAGTTAGGTAAATAAAAGTTTGGTTTATTTGTCGCTCAACGGTCATTTTTTGCACACGAGGGCTAATTAGACCGGGACCTACGGTTTAAAGTGGATTCCGAACCACTACAAACATCCATGCCCAAAGTGGGATTTGAACCCACGAACTGTTGAACCGAAGGCAAGAGCGCTAACCATTCGGCTGCCAGCTCGGCTAGGTAAATAAAAGAGCAACTTCAAGACAAGTAAACATGAATGTGATGATGGTGATCATATTTTAGATGTTGATTTCAGAAAGAGCAATTGTGTCTTTAATGGATAGGTCAAAGGAAGGTTGAAAAGCGACTGTAAGGAACAAATATCTGTTAAAGATAAAATACGTATAAAATATAAATATGAGTATTTTCAAAGAGCGGGAAACATTTATGTATTCATTTCGAATTCGATAGTCCCTAAAGATTTTATTGTAAAAAGAAAGGTGAAGAGTAATCGAAATTTTGTAAAATAGCTGCAGCTTACTTGCGACTTACGGCTGACTGGAGTCGGAGTTTTGGAGCTCTATCGTTGATTTTCTCATTCTAAATATAATTGTTCCTTAAATTTCTATTTAATTCACACAATCCTGGTAATTAGAGTACGCCTATTATAAGTTCTTTCCAATTGGGTTAAGTGAGTACTATTGAAACAATTTTTATTTTAGCTCTTGGGTTTCGAGGAATATTTTGTGTAAATTTCGTGTTCTTGGAGAATTTTTTTTTAAAAAAGTTTTGATCACATTGCTTAAATATATTATGTTACTCTCCAAAAATGAATAAAGTGGAGGCTGACGTGGCATTCGTGGACTGCTTACTACACACAGCAAAAAAACTTCTTCAAATACACTAGATTTTGACAAAGATCTTTCACTTGCTATATTAGCATCTGAATACGGTGTGAAAATTTTATTGATATTTCTATGCCCCGAAAGGACAAAGGAGGAATTCCGAAACGCCCCTTTCATTTAAAAACTGAACTACATCAAATTATCATGAATCCAAACGGTATAACCGAAGTTATTTTTGTCATCATTTCATCGGCAGATGAAATGATGACAAAAATGTTCTCGTTATTAATAGCACAATTGAAACAATTGTACTAAAAGCACAGTAACAACCTGAATCCCCTAAACGAAAGTTACTCGAAAAAGCTCTGGACTAAGATCTTCCCAAAATAAAAATGGATCAAATACTAATTTAATTCCGGAAATATCCTAGGACTTTTTCAAATTAAACTCCGAGTTCAGTCAAGCAATAAGTGAGTGCTTAATCATGGAGGAGAGCCCTAATAGTCCTGCATAGCACAAATAAACAGATACTACTTTGAGTCGCTTTTATATATATATATATATATATATATATATATATATATATATATAAATTTTCTGTCTGTTTTTATCTCATTTTCCTATATCTTCATGCATAGTAAGTTTTCGGTTGCATCCTGGAATGCTAGAAGTATTTCTAACAAGCGTCCACATATTTTAAGTTCTATTATTTTGCTTTAACAAATGTTATTGCTATTCAAGAAACATTTCTGAAAAAACAAGACCCTTTCTTTTTAATCAATAAAACTATATTTCGGTGCGACAGAGACATTTGGTCGGGGAGGAGGTCTCCTAACTGCCATCGATGAATCATATCCAACTCAAATATACAACCCAACACATCTTTCAGATGAATGTTGGGAGCTTTTGGTAGTAAAAGTTGAACTTTCTTCTTTTACTCTTTTCATAACAAATGTATACACCCCCCCCTTGGAAAATTTTCAAGCGTTTGGTTAAACAGTATAATCGAAGAGATCAAGTCACCTTTTATTATTCTTGGAGATTTCATCGTTTGACATACCAATTTCGGGGGAGTCTCTAAATCTCCCCAAAGTCTTGAATTTTCTGATTGGATACAAGAAAGTCAGTTTTGCCTCTTTAATATTAAGTTCCAACGCATTTCGGTCCACATCACACAATCCCTCTCTTTTATTGATTACTGCATAATATCATCAGATATTTTTCATTTGTGCGTTATCAATATTCATCTAGATTCGTTTGGTAGCTATCATGTACTTATGAAAACTATTATTTCTATCAGTGGTAAAAAGCCACTATGGCGAGCACGGATTCTGTGGACTGACTTTTTTACTTCATTTAACCGACAGTTAAATAACACAAATTAAAAGCTATCAACCAATTCAGCGATATCTGTCAAAAAAGTTAACTAAATTTTGAAAACGGCAAAAGTTCCCGTATAAATCCTACCCTTTTTCGTGGAATTCAAAATGTAATTATCTATTAGGAAAAAAAAGAAGACTGGCGTATAGCCAAAAGGTCTTGTAACGTGAACACATGGATACAGTATAAGAAGATCACAGCCGAACTCCACTCCTACATATTATCCATGTCTCGCTGTTTCTGAGAAAAAAACTGGGTCATCTGCCGGACAGTCCAAAGATATTTACCGTATTCTAAAAAGTCTTTAAAATAGAGTATCCATATGCCTAGATTCATATCTATATATATTGGAAGGCTCCAGAGCAATAACTGATGCTGTCGCTCAAGCAAATCTCTTAAGAAACTATTACTCTATATATCCTATTTCTGAAAAAATACCACTAGATTTCATCACATACTTCAAGTTTTCATACAATCAATCTTTTCATTGACAGAACTACAGAAGGCAATTACCCTATATAAAATCTCACATCAGCTGGTCCGGACAAAATCTCGGCAAAGATACTTCAATGCATAGACCATAATAACCTTAACTGTTTCCTATATATTATAAATAAATCATGGATAACAGGAATATAGTTCCATAAATAAGAAAAAATCTATTATTATCCCAATTCTGAAACCAAGGAAAAGCTCTGATGACGTCAAATCCTGTTGAGCTTACCAATATTATATATTATTCATTACCGATCCCCAATGTAAATCACCATGGGTTTTTGCCAAATAGAGGATGCGACAGCAAATTGTCTATCATCCATAATTCAATTATATCTGCTCGATACTCCAAAAGGTTTATTGTGTGTGTTACTGTAGATATTGCAAAAGCTTATGATTCAATATGGCAGAATATGGCTTGATTTTAAAGCTATTAAATGTGAATATAAAAGGTAATGTAGTACTATGGATTCATAATTTCATTATAAATCGAAGTTTCCAAGTTAAATGGTGCGGTGAGGTATCAGACCAAATAACCTCCCATAGGGGTGTCCCTCAAGGAAGTGTATTTTATCTTCTTTCCTTTTCACCATATTTATGACAGACATTTAGGAAATAATTCTCGATGGCATTGAGTGCTATATTTATACAGATGACATAATATTACTGTATAAATCAACAAACCAAGGAAAATTAGAAATCAAAGTGTGACAAATGCTCTTATTAAACTACAGGAGAGGTGCCAACAGTAGAAATTCATGGTGGATTCTCAAAAATGTTCAGTCATTAACTTTTCGACTAGGAGAGGAAACACTCTAAATGAAATTTATATATTAATCAACAACCTCTCTCTCTATTCGATGGAACCAGCATGTACGAATTTTAGGGTTTATATTTTTCACATTTTCTTGACTTTCCGGTCTCATTTCATCCATAAGAGAAAAGCCACTCTAAAGAAGCTAAATGCTCTGAAAATAATTGCAAGTTATAGGTGGAGTGCAGGAACATTTAACCTAATAAAAATAGCTCAGTTTTATATTGTCAGTAGGTTGGTTATGGATGTCATGTATTCGTGACTGCCAGAAGAATCCTAGAGACTCCATATCACGTCGATATGAGAATTGCTACAGGTCTTCCTAAATGGACACCCATCCTAATTCTTCTTCAAGAACCCGAAGATCTTCTTTTATAAACCAAGCATGAGATGCTCTCCTTA
>JAJQOW010001777.1:0-34264 GCA_037975125.1 Latrodectus hesperus | reverse complement strand
ATACTTTGGAAATGTTTAAATTATGCAAATTTGAATTATCAAACTTGTTAATTAAAATTATGCATAATTCACTGTAATTAATTATTATCTCTATAACACACACAATCATTATTGGCGAATAGTGGCTCTGGATAATTTATTTTAGCGACGAAAAGAACACATTGAACTTCGCTGCATTTCTTCGTTTATTACCTTTTATGACCTGTAACCATAATTCTCACTTCAACTAATTGTTTATTCCTAAATCATCAGATTTTATTGTTTCAAATTTTTGTAAAAACTTATTTATAGAAAAATACTTACTTAGAATTAAAGTCAAAATTATTAACTTTGTCACATGCAACTTAAATTTATTTTGAAATGAAAAATATATTTTCAAAAAAAGCATTATATTATAAAATAGTTATTATAAAATATATTATAAAATACATTATAAAATAAAATAGTTATTTACGTCTATTTATCAAATATGCTACTTGAATTTCAGTTGGCTCCTTTTTTACCCCGTTTATAACAGTCTATTTCAAGCAACGTGGCATCACCCTAGCTCAGCGGTTCTTAACCTATGGGTCGCGACCCAAAATTGGGTCGCGAAGCATCTTTCTTGGGTCGCGCTGAGTCGAACCAAAAAAGTTAGTAATACACCAAAAATAATAAGTAATACCAACACCTCCTAGAAGAGTTATTCCCTAATACAAGTTGTACCCTAATACAATGTTTCGGTTTTACCGCTCTTCGCGAATGGCCTTCAGATTCGCGAATCCCTTCCGGAAGTGACGTCCAATTCCTGTCCTGAGGCTTTCTCTTCTAGGAGGTGTTGGTAATACGCGCGCCATTGCTTTGCGAGCGCGCAGACTCAGTAAGCTCTCTGTCAAAAACTGGTTTCTGCATATCGTGTTGTGAATAACAGTGAAACGTGAATACAAACATTTTCGAAACAAATTTTGTCTTATTATTAATAGTGGAGTGATCAAGCTGCAGTGTGTATTGTAAAATTATAATCACCCTAATAATGGCAAAACGTGAATACAAGGAAGCATTTTTAGAATTAGGTTTTACTTGCATTTATGATCGAGGAGTGAACAAGCCGCAATGCGTGTTGTGCAGTGAAATATTAAGTAATGAATCGATGAAACCGAACAAACTTAAAAGACATTTTGATGCAAAACATAAAAATTTTTCCTTTGAGGGAAAAGATCGTACTTTTTTCGAAAGAAAAGAAGCCCATTTAAAAAGACAGCGTTTGGATGCACCAAGTAGTAATGATTTTATAAATTCTGCCAAACAAGCTACACTTGCTTCTTTTTATGTGGCTTGGCATATTGCAAGACAAAAGAAACCCCATAATATTGCTGAAAAACTTATAAAACCTGCTGCCATTGACATGGCACGTATCATGTGCGGAGATGAAAGTTCAAAGAAATTACAAAAGATACCATTATCAAATGATACAATTCATTTACGAATTAATGATATGTCATTTGATATTAAGAATCAACTTATTTCTGCTATAAAAATTGCTGGTTTATTTAGTATTCAACTGGATGAAACGACAGATGTAAGTAAAGATGCTCAACTCATGGTTTACGTGCGGTATCCAGGTTTAACAGATATACAGGAGGACATTTTATTTTGCAAACCAATGTCAACAACAACTAGAGGTGAAGATATTTTTCTTATGGTCGATTCGTTTTTTAAAGAAGAAGGATTAAATTGGAATCAGTGTTTCAGTATTTGCACCGACGGTGCAGCTGCCATGACAGCATCTCAAAAGGGATTTTCGACAAGAGCAAAACAAATGAATCCACAAATTATATCGATTCATTGTTTGTTACATAGACAAAATCTTGCTTCAAAAAAATTATCACCCGAATTATGTATCGTTTTGGATGAAATTGTTGCGGTAGTCAATTTTATCAAATCAAGAGCTCTTAACTGTAGAATTTTCCGCGAACTGTGTTTCGAATTTGGTGCAGAATACGAACATTTATTATATTATTCTGAAGTTAGATGGCTGTCCCGGGGCAAAGTTGTTCAAAGAGTATTATCATTGCGGACAGAAGTCGAATTTTTTTGAGAGAAAAGAAACACCCATTAGCATCTAAATTCTCCGAGTTGAAGTGGATTACTCAAGTTGCTTATTTGTCAGATATTTTATTTGAAATAAATAATCTAAATACGTCTATGCAAGGACGTAATCATACTATTATTGAATTAACTGAAAAAATTACATGTTTTAAAAATAAACTCAAATTATGGAGAAATAAGGTTGAAGTAAAGAAACTTGCTTCATTCCCGACTCTTAATTTACTTGTTGAAGACAATAATATTGATATCACGGATTTTGAAATACAGAAAATTATTATTAATCATTTAGAAAAACTAATAGCAGACTTTGATCGATATTTCCCTGCAGACGATGTTTTCAAATATAATTGGGTTCGAATGCCATTTAATTTTGATGTAAGTGATTTGCATGAGGAATTTGTTAGTATTAATCAATTTCAAGAACAATTAATAGAAATACAAAGTGACCAAGCACTTCGATACAATTTCTACAAAAACACTGAATCTTTATGTGCTTTCTGGTTAAAATTAAAAACCGAAAAGCCAATAATTGTTAAAGAAGCCCTAAAAGTATTATTGCCCTTTTCAACAACATATATGTGTGAGGCTGGTTTTTCGGCTCTGTGTGTAATCAAAAACAATTACCGGAACAAGTTAAATCCAGAAAATAGATATAAGGTGCTCCTTGACAAGCATTCAACCGAGGTTTGAAGATCTTTCAAAATGTATTCAAGCACAAGGTTCTCATTAAAACTGTATGACTTGCATTTAAAATTTAAAAGACTTAACATATGTATTGATATTTCTTTTTTTTTTTTTAGGAATAAGTTAAAATGTCAGTTATTTTCAAAAAGTTATAAATATATTTTAATTTGGTCAATAAAAATTATTAAAAACACTTGTGATTATTAATTAAATTTTCCTTGGATCGAAAAGTACTTTTGTTTATCTTTATTATTAAAAAAATAAATAAAAAATTTGAAAGTTAAAAAAAATCATCGTAGGATTGAAGATTTTTTAAAAATACGATCTAAAATAAAGCAATGAAAAAAATTTGACTTTTTTTGGGGTCGCGACATGAACATATTTCTCAAATTTGGGTCGCGGCTTAAAAAGGTTAAGAACCACTGCCCTAGCTCAATTGTCTACAGCATACATTGTAGCTCCAGCAGCCCAATTTGGTGGAACTTTGCTCTCTGGCATTATTGCTGACAAGATAGGAAGATCGAAACCAGTTCTAATTGCAAATCTCATAATGACAGTTTTGATGCTAATATGCATATTATCAGTACCGAAACCAAATATTGCATGTAAAAAAGAATCTATGGATATTGAATGTTCCTCACAAGTGTTTGAGAATAACTCAGAATGTGGTATTGTTGAGGTCAATTTCAAAGGTCATTCATGTAACTTGCAGTGGTTTGAAAACAATAAAGAATGTTGCAATCAAACTGATTTGTACAACAATGAATTAGAAATTAAAAACCTCTGTCTTAATAACACTGAGTTAAATGAAACCTCTTTAAAAAAATAGTTTTGTTTTTACCAAAATAAATCTTCCTGCAGATGTGTTCCACTTAACTTCACAAGTTATAGTGCAGTGTGCACTTCATATAAGGAAGATTATTGTCCAAGAAAAATTTAAACCAGTACTTTAAACATAATTACAATGTTCTTTTATATGTTGCTGATGGTTGCTTACTCAAACTGCTATCGAATTCTTGATGTAACAGCCATGTTTCTTGTTGAAGAATACAAATCTGATTTCGGAAGAGAAAGATTCTTTTCAATTTCTGGTAATTTAATTATTTCGCCAATAGCTGGATACCTTGTTACAGCCACTACTCCAGAAGGTGAAGAGAAAAATTATTTAGCAGCATTTTATCTTTTTATTGCGTTAATAATTTTCATTCTTATCATTATTTATAAGCTAAAAGTTAGAATAAAAGCTCCTGGAAAGAAAATGGTGAAAAAATCACTTATTTTGCTGAAAAATCTTGATATATTGACATTTGCATTTACTGTCTTCATTCTTGGAACTGCTTGGAGTTTTACAACAAAATTCTTGTTTTGGCACTTAGAAGAAATGAAAGCACCAGCATTTTGATAGGCCTGATTCCAGCAGCAGGTGCTTTATATGGTTTACCGTTTCTCTTCACGTCCGGTTGGTGGATGGAAAGAATTGGAACAACCCCCATGTTCGTCTTGGGACTCCTACAATACGTCGTGTACGGCATAAGTTATACCTTTCTGACTAATCCGTGGTTTTCGTTGGTTATAGAAGCTACGACAATTGTAACTTACCATTTACTGTGGGTTGCTGTTGTTCTCCGAAGTCATGAGTTGGCTCCTGAAGGCCTAGCTGCCACTGTGATCTCAATTGCTGGATCAATTCATTATCACATCGGTAATGTATAATAATAATATAAATATATATACATATATATATATATATATATATATATATATATATATATATATATATATATATATATATATATATATATATATTAAAAGAATAATTTAGAAAAATTGAGCAAAAATTAATCATTGTTCGATAAAAAAAATACATAATTTTTCCATTATTATCAATAATTCATTTAATGTCATCTACATAAAATGCATGAAAAACTACATTTCTTTCAGGAAAAAGTTCGGGCAGTTTGATTGGCGGTCTCATCATGAGTCAATATGGAGGAAGGGTTGCGTTCCAAGCTATAGCAGTTATTTGCTTTGTATGCGCTGTTTTCTATTCATTGTATCTTTATTTCAAGCATAGAAGGTCAAAAAGGGTAACTACGAATGAAAACGGTTGGTAACATAAAATTCTTCTGAAAATATAAATGCAATAAATCTTTTAAAAATATTGGTATTTCACTTAAGAAAAATTTTAATAGTACCAATAAAGGAAAGCGATAAACTTATATGTAAAGGATTTTCAAATACATTAGAATGATAAGCTGTGTATGGATAAATACTGACCCATATGTCCTCTGAGAATGAAAATGTCATGTCATAAAGCCAGTATATATTTCTACACTGCTGGAAAAAAGTAGAAAAACAGTCATATGTCATAAATTACGCTTTAAATTTTGGCGCACAATTTATGTAATTTCTTTTTCTTTTATTAAATCTTTTTTCTTTCATTAAACAAATTTTCTTTTATTTATAGTGAATGAGTTTTATTTTTACCACTAAGAAAATATTATAAAATAGTACTTAAGGATTTTTGGCCGGTGAAAAAAGTCAAAGGACATCTGAAAAATTATTTTAATTTTGTAATCTGTAGTGGTTTAATATGTAGAAAACACATATTTTTCTGGGAAAAAATCCTCAATTTTGTTACATTTAAAATGCCTAGGGGAAATCTTTAAATGTGAATTCCAAAAAAGGCCAAATTAAGGCATGTAATGATGCAGGCAAAAATCTAAGAGAAATTTGTAAGCACCTACACATCAGTCCAAACGCTGTTTCTAACTTCTTGAAAAATCTAAATAGTCAGAGGAAAATAAAGATTGGCAGACTGAAAAAATTGACTCTATGTAATCAAGGAAAAATCTTTAAAGTACTTAAAAAGCGCGTGGAAAAATTGGAAAAGCTCAAGACCCAACTGGCTTCACACATGTAACCAGAAGAACTATCTACCAGAAGAACCAGAACACTATCTTTTTAAAATTATATAAAAAGATAGGATACGTTCTTATTCAAGAAAAGAAAGCACCATCGGAACGAAAAGCACATTGAGTACCGGCTACAGTGTGTCAAAGAACACATGTTTTGAATCTCCGAATGAACTTCATTTATTTTTTCTGAAGAAAAAATTCAATTTAGATGGCCAAGACGATAGTCTGTATTATTGACATTGTATGGATACACAGGAAGAGACTTATTTTACTTGACAGAGATAGGAGGAGGCAGTTTAATGGTTTAGATATCAGTTGGCTACGTTGGAAAGACTAATCTATTGTTTCTGGATGAAAGACAGAAACATACAAAATACATTCAAATTTTAAATTGAGATTCTTCCCTATGGTGCTAAGATGGGCGGAGAAAAGTGGATATTTCTGCAATATATGCATCAATTACCACGGCCAATGGCGTTAAAAATTGGCTTGAAACAAAAAATGTTCAGGTTTTGCAATAGACTGCTAAAAAGTGCAGACCACAGTATTGTTTAAAATATGTGGTCAGTAACTGTTCGGCGGGCTTACAAATGCAAGCAAAATGAATCTTTAATTGAACTTCGAGAAGTTTTGAATTGTGTTTCGGACACTTTTTGTCAAACCAAAATTCAAGACTTATAGGATTCAATGGAAAATAGTCTTTGAGTTAGTTAAAGCAGATGACAGAAGAATTCCTTATTAACAAGACTTTTACTTTCATTAGTTAGAACTGTTCTACTTTTTTTACAGAGTATGATGTGAATAAAATTAATTTTTAATTATAATAAGCAAGTAGTTTTTCATTTCATTCTACATTTATAGTTATTTGATTGTAAATAAGTTTTTAAAAGTTCTGTAATGAAATTATTTTATAAAATTTAAAGTTCTTCTCTTATTTGAAAAAAATCTAGTGTCCTATTTTTTCCAGCAGTGAAAAGTCTAGCATTTTGAAAATCAAATAATATGGTCTACTTATTGATACCAACACCATCAAAGTTAGACTATAGGAATTTGTAAGATATTGCGTTTTCACATTGTATTTTCATTATTAAATAGATATGTAGTATTTTTGTCGTGCTTTAGTGCTCTATAAAATATATATCAAAGAATATAATGTTTTCTAAAGAAATATTAACCCATTTGCAACGCTGCATTCTTTTTTTTAATTTTTGATAAATTGCTCTAATTATTTGAGTAGATGAACTTGGGCTGGATTTAGTTCTCACAATTCTACTCAGTAATTATGCTTATAATTTATTATAACAACTTTTTAATTGCATACATGCAAGTATTTAAAGCTATTGGTTTAAAGTTTAGATTTTGTAAATTTTACTTTGTATAAAATAGGATTAACTTTGTAAAATTACAATAATTATCAAGGAGAGAATTTTTCGCGCTGTCAGTTAAAAATTAGAAAACATTTAAAATTAATTCAAAATAATCTGCATGAACAAAGTAGAAACATTTTGCGAATAATGTTACTCTTGATATAAATTCTATCCTCTGGATAAGAAATTTACGAAGTGTAATATTCATACAATCCCTTATAAAAAAATAGGACGCAGAAACTGATTAACATTTATGTCAAACTTTGTTGTTTTAGCTATAAAACACTGGTTGAAGAAGAAAAGCTTATTTTCACGGCTGTTTAATGACTCGCTTTCCTAGAGTTACGTAGTGTAGTAACTGATACACTCAACTTATATTTACCTTCCGGAATTTCGAATCACGTGTTGCCTACTTGATTGATATTCAAGCGCTATAATTTTAGATACTTGCTTCTTTGATTTGTAAGCCCATTTGAGTTATATAAGTTTCTTATATGAATTATTTTGTGGATTTTCCTTTACATTTGAAATTAATTGAATATTTAATAATTACTTGGGGAATTTAAACTAATTAAATAATTTAGAATTCCGCAGCACATGCCATGAGATTCTTTATACAGGGTGATTATAAAAAAACTTTGCCAACATCTGCACTTCTAGCGTCTATTCTATTTAACCGATCAAGATGATATTTCAAATATAGTTCTTTTGAGATATGCGCTCGAGATTCTGTGAATGGCAACACAGTGGCCCTCGCGGTTACAGTTATAGTGACAGAAACTCGAAATTTTCGAATGGCAACGTCTACTTTTTACCATCGCAATATGTTCAGCACATGCGAAAACCCTAAATAGCGTTGAAACGGTACCGATATGTCTGCAAACACAAAAAAGAGTTCTGAAAACCGGCCAATAAAACACGATCTGGGCGCACGCAATAAATTTGGATGTGACAGAGTCAAGAAACCAATCACAGAACGCCGGTCGCCAGATATTCAGCGTAGGAAACCTATAAAATACCAAGCGGGTATGCGAAGTCGTCATTCGGGAACTCGCACATGCCGACGATATGAGTCTTCCTATGAAAGTTCGCGGTGAATTGATCAAACTCTATTACCAAAATGGGATGAAAGCTGCGGAAGCCTTGCAATCATCGACAACGACGCGGCCCATGTACTCTGCAAGCTCTGCGTGATTTAGTATACACCAGCCAACTCCCCTGTACCTAACCCAAGAAGGGTTCTACCAGTTTAGATGGGAGTTGCTAGAAAGAATAAAAGAAAGTGGCACTGCCGGGGCACCGTTCCCGCAACAGTTCCGAACTCCGTACGCAACAATTCCAGATACATTTGTAGGGCACCCCTCTGCTGCCTCTGGCTGTCCCCAATTGACAAATTTATGGAACATCAAAACAAAATACATTGCAATAAAACATTGGCACAATGGAAATTACAAGATATACAATTTAACATCAGGGTATTCAATTTAGCTTAAGTAAACATGCAAGATAATAATAAGAAGTTAGTAAAGTTAGAAAAAGAAATAGGTTGTTAAATAGACTTGGTTAAGCAAGGTTGTTAGTTCTCCTTGTTATTCCCAAGGTTAGTTTAATATAAATATAAATAATATGGTTCTCTCTCTCGAAAGGCTAAGTTATACTTAACATTACACATAACCTACATTTACTTACAACAAAAGCTATATACAGATTAAAATTATAGTTTACAATTTAACAAGAATAATGCAGATGGATTGGTCATTAGCTACAATAACTACAGTATAAAAAGAGAGAAAAAAGTGAACTTATGTACAAACTGCACAATAACAAAGTGTTAGTAAAATTAGAAAAATAAAGGTTGTTACATTGCACTGAGCTACAGGGCTCAAGTACTCTGTACTTCTTCATCATTGTCCAGGAGGTCCAATTCTCCTTGTTGGTCATTCTCCTCTCCTTGGTCCTCTGGAATAAACAGATCTCTGTGATTTATTAAAAAGTTCATTAAGGCAATCACTTTGGTTCTTGAACGGGTATTGTTTATTATGCTTCTGGTCCATTCCCTATTTAGATGGGCACTGGGCTTGGTGAAATGCCATGAGCTTGTGATTGGACAGTCAGTTATGTAATGAATCGGGTTCCCTATGTCCCCACAGGCACAGTAATCACTTGGGAGGACACTTATTCTGTGCAGGTAAGTCGGGAAGGGGCCGTGCCCTGTAATAAACAGGGTTATTTGTCTTGGCCAGCATTGTGCTCCATTTCTAACTTTCGGTATGACATCATAAACCAGCCTTCCTGTTTCTGCCCGATCCCAACTTGCCTGCCATTTTTTATAGGCTTCTTCTGCTAGAAGTCTCCTATAGTAGGAGCGTGGTGTTGGGAGAACGACGCATGGGGTTTCTTGGGTTGTTGCCTCTTTGGCCAAGCTATCTGCCAGCTCATTGCCCTCAAAGCCAACGTGGGCCTTTATCCAGCGAAGCTTGATTGTCTTTGTCAAGATCAGATCTTTCTGGATAGCTCTGGCTATAGGGCTAGTAGTTGTTGGGTTTCCAACCGCCATAATTCCAGAAAGACTATCCGACCAAATGTTGCAGATGTAATTTTGCCGGTTTGCCCACTTGATTGCCTGTTGGATAGCATAAAGTTCTGCCTGGAAAACAGTGTTGTTATCTCTTATGCGTATTTTTTCCGAGTGGAGGACGCTGTTATTTTGGATGGCCACAAAAGCGGCTCCAACCCTATCCTCTAGTTTGGATCCATCCGTATAAATGTGGCAGATATCTGCGAGATTAGATGGTTGGGCTTCCTTTTCTAGGCAAATTTTATTTTCTATATTGAATACACCCGGATGTATTGTGAGTTTTGCCACTCTGTCCTCGACTTTGCTGGTGTCAGTGATTTTGAAAATGTGTTTCAGCTGGGCTTCTTTCTCAATTTGCAAGTGCAAGGGTAAGATGCCGGTTATCACTTGTAGTGCTTTAGTGGCTGTGGTTTTATAGGCGCCCGTGATGTTCAGGAGAAATTTTCTCTGAATACTATCCAGGAGGAGTTGATTCTTTACTCGAAGAGTCCTTCCCCAGATTAGGGCCCCATGGGCAAGAATCCTTTCCGCAATAGTTTTGTAAAGTATTGATCTCTGCTTTTGTGAGAATCCCCAATTAGTTCCCGCCAATCTAAGTAGCTGTTGATGTATTCTGGAGGCTTTGGCTCCCTGGATTTTGATATGCTGGGACCAATTGAGTTTCTCGTCAATTGTGACTCCTAGTAGTTTCATGGTTTTGGATCTTCTAACTTTTTGGCTATCCCAATGTATTTGTGGGCCGCACTGTAATTTCGTGAGTAATAGGTAGTTTGACTTTTCTGCGGATATTCTCAGTTGATGTTTCTCGGTCCATTGCCTGAAGAATTTGAGGGCTTCAGTTGCAACTGCCCCCAACTTTCTTTCGCTACTTGCTGCAACTAGAAATGTAAAATCATCAGCAAACGCTTGCAGGGTAACTCTGGACTTTGGGTCTATTGATTTCCCTACTGCTGACCAGTCCAGTTGCAGTGGTTCATCAGCTAGTAAGTTCCACATCATCGGACCACTGCATGAGCCTTGTGGACAACCAATTTGTTGTTTGTGCTTGACAAGTCCTTGGTTAGTATTAATGGCTACTAATCTGTCTTCTAGGTTGCTGAACAGGATGTTTCTTATTTTAGCTGGGCAATTTTTTCCTGCAAGCGCTTGTCTAATGGATTCGTGTGGAGCTGAATCAAATGCTCCTTTAATATCAATCGAGATAATTGAGCAGTGCTTGGAGTTGGATTTTGCATTTTGTATGTTCAACATGAGGTTGCTGAGGGCATCTTCAACGGATTTTCCCTGCCTGAAACCGTACTGGGCGCTATGCAAGAGGTTATTAGATTCTAGGTAGTAGGTGAGCCTTGTCGTTGTGAGCTTCTCTAAAACTTTCCCCAAAGTTGGTAGGAGGGTAATGGGTCTATACGAGCTAACTTGAAATTTATCCTTGCCCTCTTTATGGAATAGTATTATAAGGCCAGTCTTCAAGCTCCTCGGGAAGTAGCTCAGCTTCCAGCAGGTTTGTAAAAAGGTGGTGAGCAATTCTGGGACATGCTTGTTGATCTGTTTGAGAATGATATTATCTATTCCATCTAGACCCGGTGCCTTACCATTCGGGAGTGAGGAAATTAGTCTCCTAATTTCGCCTTCATATAATTCAGGTTCAGGATTTCCTTCTTCATACGTGCACTGGTTGTTACTCTGTGGTTGCAGTGGGAAGAGGTCTTGAAGGATTTGGGTGGCAAAGTTCACTGTGTTTCCAGTTAGTTTGTTGGTGCTGAAAAGGCTACTTGGGGACGCTGTGTTCCTGAAGGTAGATTTGTAAATCTTTCCATATGTGCTAGTAGCTGCTGAGCATATTTCTCTCCAACAGGCTCTTTTCGCTTGTCTTACCTCTTTGACCAGGTGAGCTTTGTCTTTTTTATAGGCAGCCAGGAGCTTTAGCTTGCAGTCACTACTTGCTTGCTGAGCCATCCTTCTTTGTGTATTTAGCTTCTTCTTCTTATGTTCGAGGTTAGTTGTCCACCAGTTGAGCATGATATTGAATTTGTGCTTGACCCGTTTATAAGCTTTTTTGCAACATTCGATGATGGTGTCCTGTAAATCGACTGTGATGACGTCTAGTTGCTCTTTGGTTTGGCAATTGTTCAGTTTGTTGACTAGGTCTGGCACCAGTGGGGTCAGGTGCTTAAGCAGCCGCTGGTGGTTACCGAACTTAGTTTTGAATCTAGTTAGTTCTGGTTTATCAGGCGAATTTCCCATTTTGACTTGGATGTAGGGGTGGTCGCTTAGGGATTCATTGTCCAGAACCTCCCAGGTACAATCCATTGCTAGCTGCGAGTTAGAGGCTAGCGTTAGGTCTGGCCAACCTTCTTGTGTGGATGTCAGGTAAGTGGGCGGGGCTCCCATGGTGTTTAGTAGGTGGAGATTGCTAGCAGTGATGTGGTCAAGAAGTTTTTCTCCCCTACTATCATTTTTCCTGTAGCCCCACAGGATATGATGTGCGTTGAGGTCTGCTCCGATAAGATAATTTTCGTCTCCTAATTTGCTTTGGAAATACTCTAAGTCCCTTAGGGTGTCTTCGATTGTGCTTTGCGTTTGCTGCCTTAATCTCCGTCTATGATTGATCGGTGGACTATAGGCAGAAATTATGGTTAACGGTTTCTGGTTGATCATAATCTTGACTGCAACTGTCGATTCTTGCTGGCCAAGTACAACAGCATCTATGCTATTAGTTGCTATTATTCCGGCCTTGCCGTTTTTGGATAACCAGTAGCGCCAGGTACTTGGAATGCCTAGAATTCTGCTGCTTTTGTTGAGATGTGGCTCCTGTATGAGAAAAAAATTTACATTTTGGATTTTGGCAATGACTTGCAGCTGATCGGTAGGAGCACTCGACCTCATTAGGTTGATCTGTACAATAGTTGTGCCCAAGTTCTTGCTATGTTCTGCCTCTGTTTGTGCATTGCTCTGTCTGTCGCCTTCGTTTGATGTACTGGTGTTTTGGCTCATCCTGTTCTAGTCTTTAGTGGAGTTGGGCACGATACACCGGGCATTCGGTTGAGAACGCTGTATGGTTTGTTCTAAATCTAGCCCCATCTCTGTTAGCAACTAAACAGTTTATGCTCTCTTGGAAGTTTGCTTGGCATTCCTCCTCTCTGTGACTGTGACTGCACTTGCCACAAGTTCTGCTGTATTTGCAGTCTTTACTAAAATGGCCATACGCATGACAATTGTAGCATCTTTTAATATTTCTGTATGGTCTTACGTATGACTGGTGGAAGCCAAAGTGTATGGACCTTAGTTTTAGAAGTATATGCCCTGTAGCCTTATCTATTTCTATTACTAGATGCTGCAGGTTTTCGTTCTCTCTGTGTGACTTGATTTCTGTGATTTTTATTTCAGCATCCAGGTGGATATCTGGGGTACTGCTTTGAAGTAACTTTTTGATATTGTCTTCGTTGACTGTATTCGGGGCATTTAGTATTATCAGTCTTCTGAGCTTTATAGCTGGTTCTTCGATATTGATTTGGTGGGTGGTTAGTTGTTCTTTTAGTTTTAGCTTGGCCTCCTCTGAGCAGCATTGAATCTTTGCTGCTCGCCTGCCCCAAATCACTCTCTTCGGGCATACCTCGCTACTAATGTTTAGGAGATTGCTCCTGAGTGATTCTATATTCTTATCATCTGGCGGCTTAGCAATGATGGTAGTCTTTTTTCCTCCTCAATACGCTTCTTAAGGGCTTCACTGTATGTCATTTTCCCTTGGTTTTGGGATTTATGCTGTTTCAGGATAATGGATTGAGTGTCCTCTTGCACTTGTTTTATGGCATTAAGTCTATCATTGATTTGTTCGACTTTTGCTGTTAGAGCTGTCAGGCTTTGATTTTCTTCTGCAGCCACCGACTTGTTCAAGTTTTCTCTTAGTTGGCTAATGATATTATAAGCTTGGGTTCTTTTGTTGCCTGGGAGGTGGAACTTATCCTCCGTTTTGGCTGAGATTATTGTTTCCAGGTCCTCTAGTAGACTTGCGACGTTCATTTCCAAATTAAGGTGGCACTTATCCTTGATCTTGGTAGAGGTATTCATGACCTGTTCATCACGGGTGCAACTGAATTGAGCTGGACTAGACTGGGTATTGAGGTCTAGCTCGTTTTGTTCAAGTGTAGATAGGTCGGTTGGGGATCCCGAATTCAATCTACTCACCGATCTGTTGTCGATCTACTGCACGGGAAGTCTCCTAAGCCTAGCCGCAAAAGGGCAGTCCACGCACCGGTAGAAAGGGAGCGATTTACCGTAGGTCAGTGAAGTGCCGTCGGAGGGAGCAGGTTTTTCGCTTGGACTTAGTCGATTTCGCTAAGTTATTGCACGTGTTATTTTTAAAAATTTATTATTAATTTTCTATTAAACTCACACTTATAAAAATGGTATCCTATTGTTGGTCTTGTCAAGATTAATCCGATGGTATAGTTCACGAAGCACAATGGTAAAAATAACCGCCTTTTAAGATCCAAATGAAGGAGCAGTTAAAACGCACGTCTGCTCTCTTCGGATTCTCCCTCCTTTCCCTGCGTGATTTAGTGCGGAAATTCGAAGATACAGGCTGCACCTGTGACAAACAGCGCTCCGGACGGCCAACTGTTTCTGAGGACGTTGTCATGGAAGTGCACCATACAGTGACTGCAGGACACACAGAAACCGCAAGAGGCATAGGGCGCGTGTTGGATATTCCGAACTCAACGGTCCGCAAGCTCTTGCGCTCGGTACTTCACATGTTTCCCTATCGGTTCCAGCGCGTCCAGATGTTGGAGCCGGGTGACCCACAACAACGTCTGGACTTCGCAAATGCATTTTTGTTACGATATGATGCGGATAACGACTGGCCACTTCGCATACTATGGACGGACGAGGCGCATTTCACCTTAAATGGCAGCATTAACACAAAGAATTGTGTGCACTGGGGAGAGACGAATCCTCATGCTGTGGCGCCAGTACCATTATTTGACGCCAAAGTGACTGCGTGGTGCGGCATTACAGCTACATTTGTTCTGGGCCCGTTCTTCTTTGAGGAAACGACCCCAGCTGGCCCTGCAACATGTTCTGTAACGGGCCCTCGGTATGCAGCCATGCTGAAAAATTATGTCTTACCGGAGTTGCGTCGGCTGAATGCACTCAATGACATTGATTGGATGCAAGATGGCGCACCTCCACATATAGCGAGGTCAGTTAAAAGGCTCCTGGATCAGCATTTTGGTGATCGCATCATCTCACGCTATTATCCTTTTCCGTGGCCTGCGCGATCCCCAGATCTGACGCCTATGGATTTCTGGTTTTGGGGCTATCTCAAATCCAGAGTTTATCTGTGCAATCCTCAAACATTGTCGGACTTAAAGGATTCTATACGGCGTGAGATTGGAAACATCCCTCGTGCCATGTTGCGTGCAGCGATATTGTCCACCGTCTCCCGCATGCAATGCGTATTTGCCTGTGATGGCACTCATGTGGAAAATGTTTGAAATTAATAAAGATTTTTTTCTCTATGTGTTCTCATCATTGAGCAGTGTCTTGTCTCTGTCGTATGCATTATTCCTCCATGCGCCTTGAAGAACTGTTTGTATGTGTATAACACGTCGGTTTTCGGACATATCGGTACCGTTTCAACGCTATTTAGGGTTTTCGCATGTGCTGAACATTTTGCGATGGTAAAAAGTAGGCGTTGCCATTCGAAAATTTCGAGTTTCTGTCACTATAACTGTAACCGCGAGGGCCACTGTGTTGCCATTCACAGAATCTCGAGCGCATATATCAAAAGAACTATATTTGAAGTATCAGCTTGATCGGTTAAATAGAATGGACGCTAGAAGTGCAGATGTTGGCAAAGTTTTTTTATAATCACCCTGTATATGAGATTACTGCATCCTAACCAATTACATAACGCAATCAGACGTTTTTGAATAAGTGAATTTTATTATAAAATGAAATGTAAATGAAAGTTATAGTGATTTTTAAACTATTGAAATTATATTACTTTTTATTAAAAAATATGTAATGGCATGAAATAGTAGATAAACATTTCAACTTATTCGTATTTTTGAACAAATTGTTAAAATTTTCCTTAAACCAATGTTTGTTCTATTAAACAGCCTATTTTGAATACATATACAACATAATATTTCTGAAGAAAACCAGATATTCTTGTCTTAATTCTATCTCAATATTAATATGCAAAACTGTTATTTTTATCTGAAGCAATAAAATAAACATGAAAAGAATATTTGAGAAAAGAAAATTTGCGAAGGTTATCATACAGAAAAGGAAATAATTGTAGTCATATATTATTACAATACAAAAAGAATAGATTGTATTAATATAAAACAGAAAGAGAACAAACTTACATGTATATAAGTATGAAAATATATATATTATCATCCTAAAATATCTAAAATTTAAAATATTTAAATCATATCTAAAATATTTATATATTATTTATCTATATTAAATTGGTCATGCGGGTCAGTTTCCTTTCGATAAGGTGAACAAGAAAGTTCTGGCAGTTTCTGCGTTGCCATTGAATGAGGTGACAATAAGCATAAAAATAAGTATACGATATGGATGAGATACCAGTCAGTCGAGAGTAAAAATATCAGTGTTGCTATTTAAAAGCGGATACACCGAGCACGTTCTTCTATTATTACCCGTACAATAGCGAAGAGAAATGGAAGTGTCAAGGGATCTCAAACGATGCTTGCTATACAACTTCAAAGTGGGCTTATCAGCTGCAGGATCAAGAAGCCGAATATGTCTAAACTGTGAGGATAGTGTTGTGAAGGTACGGAAACGCGTTGGTTCCACAATTCAGGTCATAGATTTACTCCTCTTTGAGCAAGCTGATGTCTTCAAAGGACTTTCTATGAGCTGCTTCCAAAAAGTCACTGCAGACGCGTTAAAACAGCAGTTGGAACGTGCGCAACAGGCATCATAACAGAAGGTGCCATACTGATTAATGTCAATAGTGTATTGTTCTTGGCTTATAAACGAGGCCGCATGCTACATCTGTGGTGGCCAGGTATACCATACAGCGACTTAATTGGAAGAACGAGAGAGGAATGCACATTTACAGACATGTTGGAAAAAAGTGCTGGATGTCGATAGTAGTTATTTCAAGAACTAACAACAAACTACACTTTCTGTAGGTCATGTTATTTTGGGCCATAAAAATGGCAAAAACTTTTTTGTTAATGTTTTAACTAACATTTGCATTTTGTTAACTAGGAAATAATTACAAATGTCTATATTGCCATACAAATTAAGGAAATTATTGTTAAGGTTTGTAAAAAAGGATATATTTTCAAAATGCTGTAAAATTGCTAGGTTGATCTCAATTAAATACAGGGCATAAAACATTTAATAGATATTTCTTAAGTACATGTAACGATAATAACCAATCTGTATGAACAAATTCACCTACATTTATGAAAATCTATCTTTCCTGATTTGAAATCTATGTGAGTTGAGGCTTGTCCCACTAATAAATGCTTAAAATATACTTAAAAATATAAACATAGGTATGGATTAATTATCTTTTCCTTATAAATTACGAATCAATTTCCCATAAGGGAACACACACACTCAATAGCAATATAATTCAATAAAAATTAGTTGAACTCTAAGGGAGAAAACCTTGACTTAAAAAATATGATTTCCAATATTTTACATGCCTGTAAAAAAGACTAAAATATATTGATAAAATTGGCAATTTGCTTATATAAAAACCATGTTAAGCAGAGTTTTCTATAAAAATGTCAACCTAATTTTAAGTACTTTTCCTTGTCATAAAATTTAATTGATGCGATTTTCATCCTTCGCCTGTGATTATAATATATCATTAATTTATTATTATTTGTAATTTAAAGTTTCAGAATTTTGTATCAAGATAACATTATCTATTTATGCAACAGTAGGTATTTATTAAGATTCAAAAATTCAGTATTTTAACTACAAGCATCCCAACTATCAATATTTTTTTAAGTGTTCATTGTGTTCATGTTAAACTGCTGGCCATCATAAAGGCAACACCCTAAAGGAAGCATGCAAATAACACGAAATTTACAACATGCATTAGCGGAGGTGAGATATGCAAAATGATTAGAATTTCAGCACAGACACACATCACGTGCGACTTTGCACCACTTCAAAGTCCTGTTTGTTGGGATATCTCCCTTCTTTCTTAATGTTGCAGTTTTTGTGACCAGCGGTGTATTAATCATTTAAAAAGCAGCTTTTTTCTGTTCTTTATTCCTTTTCTAATTCTTTCAATATCTTTTTAGATGAACATAATGAAAACATCAATAGGAATGAAGAAACACATCATTTGGAAGATGTTACCTGAAAATATCTTTTTTTAAAAAATCTTTATGTTCATATTAAACTTAGTTTTAGCACTTATAATTATTTACTTTCAATCATTTCTGTGTACGTTAGTCCGTGAGTAAAAATGTTGTAATTTTTATCTGTATTATTTTTTTGTTTGTGAATTTACCAGCTTTAATTTCCTAAATATAATTGATTACCTTATAATTATTCGTCTTAACTAATGATCAAGAACTGTGATAAAGGATATAAAATAATGCAAATTCAATACGAATTCAAAATTAAGAAGTAGTAGAATCGAAATTTGATCCAGCTAAAAAAATCATATTGAGAGAACCTATGTCGCTGTCGAAACATTTGAAGAGAAAAGTGAATACTAAGGGGATAAATCAATTATTCAAATGAATTGCAGATATTTGTGTGTTTTTCACGGTCTTCGATGGTTTGGGATGGTGTATAAAATTTAATAAATTCGAAATATATTGTATAAGTAAATAAAAGATGAGATCGGAGTCTTGTTTTTAAAGCTTGTTTTCTTAAATTATAAATCATAAATGTAACGACGTATTAACACACACACACACACACACACACGCACACACGCACACACACACACACACACACACACACACACACACACACACACACACACACACACACACACACACACACACACACACACACACACACACACACACACACACACACACACACACACACTATATTCTGATAATAAAACAAATTTTACAGGTGCAAATAAAGAATTGTCCAGACTACACTATTTAATTTTAAAATCAGGTGACAAACTTGCAAATTACCTACCAATAGAGGGAATTGATTGGCATTTTCTTCCTCCTACAGCCCCCAACTTTGGTGGTTTGTGGGAGATGGTGTGGAAATATTTACATTTTATTGTACTAGAATGTGTATCAATGCTAAACTTAATTATGACGAGTTTTTAACTGTAACTACTCAGATAGAGGGTATCTTAACTCCAGACCACCTGTGTCTCTGTCCTCAGATACTGATGTGTATGATTTATTAACACCTGCGCACTTCCTAATTGGTAGACATTTAAATGCTATTGTTGACCATAATTTAATTGACATTAATGAAAATAAATTGAGTAACTGGAAAAAATTAAAATAAAATTATTAAAATTTTTTGAGGAAGTGGTAGGTGCAATATCTTAATAATTTATAACAGAGGTGCAAATAAAAAGAATTGAAAATGAAAATGTTAAAATCAATGAGATTGTGCTCATCAAAGATGAAGATCTACCTCCTCAAAAACGGTCATTAGGTAGAATAATGCAACTTTATCGGATGAATGACAAACGGGTCAGAGTTGTTAAAGTCAAAACTTCTTCAGGAATTTTAAAAAGGCCCCTTTCTAAAATTTGTATTTTACCTATTAGTATATAATTTGTTATTGAATTTTATCCATTAATTGTGATAATTTGTGTTTATATTCATTTTTGTGTGTAAGTTTTTTTAATTATTTGTATTTTCATTGGTTGAATGTAACATTGCAACGTGCGCCAGAATGTTCCATACTAATGAAGCTCTGTTACAGCAGCGCCATCTTTGTATGTGAGAAAAACAAAACAAAAAACTGTAAGGGAGAAAAGAGTCGATTTAATGTTTTTGAGAAGAGCAGATGTAAAATGAGTGAGGTGAATCAGCTACAAAAAATAGAGTTTTATTATGTTTAAAATCATACAGTCCATTTATTAATATATTCAGATATTGACCAGAAATTTTAAAATTTCAAAGAAAATAGAATAAAAGAAAATGGAACGAAGTTCTTTCCATTTGTGTTAGAGAAAAAATTAAACTCCCAAATACCGATTGTTTTGTTCTACGTTGTCAAGGATATGTGGGAGTACATTGGATGTCATTGTTTGCTTATTTTCATTTCGAGTATAACTTAAGCGAGAGACCTGTCCAAGTTGCAAAGAAAAGTGGCTGAATTTTCGATCGTTTCTTTTTAACCACTGACACACTTGCTGGGATATCAGTAAGCATCATATCGAATGTCATGACAGCATGCAACTATCATGCGAAAACAACATCTCCGAAGCTGAATTTGGGAAAGAAAACAAAATTCAAGCAAAGAGAGAGGCTTACACTGACGAAGATTGTGACCACCAGAAGAAAACCCTGTCAAGGAAAGTGACTGCTGAATGAACATATACAGAACCCATGCAATTCAGAGTGAATTGTGTGAACAAAGTATTTGCGCCAAGAGCTGTGGTTGCAAAACCACTTGTGAACGACTGAAAGGGTGTGGTGTCAGGATCATAAAACCTTGACTGTGGATCAATGAAAGCAACTTTTTCCCCCCGAAGAATTGAGTTTTACTCTGTGTTATACCATTAGAAGTTTGCTGCACTATTAATGTTATGCAGGAATGCTTCCCAGAGATTTAAAGTCTAATTTGCTTTCAAAGGCACGCCAATAACATTACAAACTGTTATTTTATATTGGATGAACTCACTGAATAAAAATTGCAAAAATGAAGTATTTTTTAATTTTCTTTGAGAATTTTTAATATTATTTTAAAAATTAAAACATTGTTTTACATAGTATTTAGAGTTCGATATTTTTCTTCTAAAATTAAAAATATCGAAAACTAACTCCACAGTTTAAAACTTTAATTCAGGGATAGTAATAACAAAAACTTTTCAGAAAATTGTTTAAGCTAGAATAGTCATATAAGAGTAGGACGGAACAAATTTTCTTTGTAATAGCAATAACAATAATTGGGAAATATAGTTGCATTTTTATACATATGAATATAGAATGTTTCATTTTCTAAGATAGGATTTCACATTCATTTACATGAAACCAATGCAGAAGTTTCCCAGTCAAAATTCTACAAAATGAGAGAACTGAAATTGTTACCTGCATTATAAAGTTCTAGATTGGCCACGTTTACGTCAAAGGTTTTGCACCCCTTTCATTACATATTCAGAGAAATCGCAGTACTTTAAACACCGAGAGGATGTCTTTTTTGAAGCAGAGTCAATTAAGCCATGGCGAGTTCATAACCATAAAAAAATTTGAATTTCAAGCTCTAAAATATTTCGAATCGAGAAATATTCCAAACGCGAGTACAAATATTCTAAACTGAAATAGTTTTCGAAGTTTTCTAAATCAAAGAGATGGAATTTAAATCTGTATTCTTCGAATTGCGATTTGAATCTCGATGATAGCTTTAAAATTGGCTAAAATTGTGGAGAATTCCGCGAGAAAGGAAACCAGCATTAAAGAAGCGTAAGATTTTCATAGGATTGTGGGAGAATATTGAATGCATATGGATAAGTTGTTTCCGGTCTGAGATTATTACTGTATGGTAGGCAAGCATACTTTAGGAAGGGCTAAGAACCATGAAAGAAATATGCAAATACTTCTCAGTTGTTGCATTTTATAAACTGTAGAAAATTGCAAAAGCCAATTTTTTCTTGAAATCAAATTTAAAATAAAGCAGTTGTAAAGTAGACCATTTTTTGTGTAACTGGTGGCTGTAACTACCAGAAATGTTGGCTTCTTTCAGTTGATAAAACTTGTTTCCAGAGAAACTCTGGGATATTGATCCACCCATAAATTAATTCCTGTTCTTTCGTATGACTTTATACTTTAGAGTGTCAGTAATAGTCAACTGTGCAAAATATTTAATGGAATATAAGGTAATGATCCTAATCATAGATTGTATTTTTTCATAAATAAATGCCATCATTTTAACAGGAAAACATGTCACTCTAAAATTATTTTCCAGAGAATTTCATAAAGAGTAATATAACTATATTTTTGATATCCGTAAATAAATAAATATAATTTAATAATTTAAAAAAAATAATTTTTTTTAACTTAAGTAATTTAGTATGAAATGAATCACACCTTTTATTATTTTCCTGCAATGCATGAATAATGATGTAGATTTTTAACTAAATTTTGTTATTAAAATATGTATTTAGCAGCGAAATGTATATTGAAAATTATTTCCTTTCGCGGAATTTATTCAAATTACCCGCCAAGAAAGACCATATGAGAACGATATTATTTCTTTAAGATTGAACAGCTTTATGTAAGGATGATATAGCTTTATGTAACTTTATATATTATATATATATATATATATATATATATATATATATATATATATATATATACATATATACTTATCATAAAATATAAAAATTTTAACTCCTTCTGTTTATATAAACTTCAAAAAAATCTAAACTTTCAAATTTTGTGATTTATCTCACTTTTAATAATAAAATGCATATGATTTATATTGAGTTAACCGGCAGTTTATTCAACTGCAACTCTAGAGTTTTTTCTTTTCTTTTATTGCTGTTGTTGTCGTTTGCCAGCTAGGCTGGCAATATGGGGTGCGCTGCTCCACTTTTCCAACTGAACCATATTAGGTGTGGAGTCCGACTCCCTCAGTACACACATGCTATAAATACCCGTTTATAGGGTAGACAAACATTCACAATCCATTCATTCGAGGATAGGACATTGGCAGGATAGATAGAGAGAGAAAGTACATCCATGCCCAAACCCAGATTCAAACCCAGGACCTCCCTATCCGTAGTCAGGCACGCTGACCACTAGACAAGTTGAGCGGCTTTTCTTTTATTAGTTTACTTTATTTAACTGCTTAAATTTCCACCTCAAACTTTTTCACAAGCCTGCAACAGGAAAATGCAGTTTAAATATTGCTGAATACTTTTTCTAGTTTTAATATTTATTCTTGAAATTCTAAGCATCATAAATAAAAATTGAAGCTTTTAACTCTTTAATTTTTAGAAATTAGAAGCACTAAAAACTAGACTTATTTCATCATTATTCAATGCAATGGGGAAGAAAGATGCTTGCATGTTTTAACTCTAAATAAAATATACACAAATATCAAATAGCATTTATCAATAAAATAATTTTGATATCACTTATGAAAATAGTGCATGAATTTTTTCTATAACTTATTTATAAGTCCACCAAATGTAACATTTATAATATTTAAAAGTTTGTAACATACAATTTTAATCTAAATATGTAAAACTGAGCTCTGTTGAGAATTTTGAAACAGGATTTAAATATTATTGTGCTTGGGAAATAAAGAAATATTTGTACAAAAGAAGCTTCAAGGAAAATACGAGTTGTGATAAATTACTAAATATTTAATCAAATTATTTGCATTATTAGCATTTTAATTAAAGAAGTTAAGTTTGTCTACTTGGAATTAATGATGCATGTGTAAGATTTAGCAATACTGATAAAAGTTCTGTTCTTTCTATATCTTTAATCTGGTACAATAAGTGAAAATTACACGGGAAATTCTCTTGTTGTGCAACGAGGACAAGTATTTTCATTGCTTGGCTTGGACAGTACAATTAAATTTATTTGGATGTGATTTTAGATAGTTGAAAGATTCCTTAAATCCAAATTCGATTTCTCCATATCTGCTCGAACACATTTTGCCTCTAATACATATCAATCAGTCCAAGCACTATTTCCTTTTTCGATATTTCAATCCATGCTGGATATGCAAGTATGAATATTGGCATGTCACCCTGAAAATAAATGGGACTATTCTTTGTAAATGTCACATCGGTGGAAGTGCATGATTGAACAAAATGTTTTATTAGTTCTCAGCATTGGGCCTATAAGATTTTGCGATCAAGAACCAAATACACTGCTGACCACCTAAATTGCATCACCAAAAAAGACAAGAGGTATCACAAATAAATTAATTTTATAGATAACAAGTTGACCAAGTTTTAAATGATTAAATTTTAGACTTCTGTGAAGTGTGGTTCCTGCCAAAATCAATAGCCAGAATATCCATCATTGTTGGAGATGACCACTGCTACGGGTCTCGGCAATGATTCAATAAGACTTTAGATGTGTTTTTGGGGCACAGTAGACCAAGCAGCTTCCACATGTTGCCAAAGTTGATCTGGAGTAGCAGTTGTGGTTGTTGTCTGTGCCAATCGTTGAGCAAATATGGACCACGTGTTTTATATTGGTGGAAGATCCGAAGAGTGAGCAGGCTAAGGAAGCAATTCAATCTGGTGATTGATGAAGAAACCTTGGACAATGCCATGTGTGGTTGTGCATTATACTGTTGAAATATGGCAATATGGCTGTGGGCATGCCCTAAAGTTAAGGAAGGACAACTGGTTCCAACACATCGGAAATGCTGCGCTGGCTGTTTAAAGTACTGGCAATGTGTACTAGAGGAGTGCGAGAGTGATATCCAACACCACCCCATACGATATTTCCGATGCATAACGCAGTTGTTCAGCATCATCTCCTCACAGTGTCTCCATACTCGAATCCGACCATCGTGGTGTTTCAGACAGAAGCATGACTCGACAGTAAAGACAATTTCATTCCATTGTGCCGTCCTCATCCTTCTTTCGTTGCACTATTGTCGGTGGAGACGTCTGTGGTTCTGCGTCAAGGGTAGAATTGACGTCTTGTGTACAGATCACTCTGCTGTAAACCGCGTTGAATGATACACGCAGACACTGGATGATGCGTTACCGACTGAATGTACAGTGCTATGGTTCGTGATGAGGCTGAGTGAGCCGTCACTGCCAAGTGCACAGCCAAGTGCCAAGTGCACAGTTTGTGTATCAAGTGCACAGTCAAGTGCCAAGTGCACAGTTTGTGTAAGGTGGTGCACTGAAGTGGATGCGATTGAACATATTGGTCCATCGTACCTGCTTGCATCCAACAATCTCATATCCGCATTGTGATTGTTTAGCTTCCTCCAACATAACTACCGATTTCCCTGAAGGACAATCCACAGTCTTGGTAAGCCACTATTCTTGCTCTGTCGTACTCGGATACTTAATCAAAAATGATCGCTGTTTTCTACGAGGGATAATTGATGGTTTTTCGAAAAAAACACAAGAAAAACACAATTGCGTAGCTTGAACTTCTCGAAACCACCAAGCCTTATGTAGCGCTTTGAAGTAGTGCCACAGAGGGGCGTGATGTGTGTGTTGTGCTGAATTTCTAATCATTTGCATACCTCACCTCCACTAACGCATGTTGTAAATTTCATGTTATTTACATGCTTCCTTTAGGGAGTTGCATTTACGGTGGCCAGAAGTCTACAATCAGGAGAAACAACATTAAAGAGTGTCGCCACTTTGTTGAACTTCACTATTGTTAAAACTCAACCCGGGAGAAGGTATCATTTTTGAGTGTATCCTTTCTAGTAGATTCCAAAGTCCTATTTTTGAACTGCAGATTATGAAGAGTGATTTGTTATTCTAGTGCACCAGATTACATTCTGTTGCTTGTTGTTACTGGCTTTTTCACCACTATAACCAAGCAGAGCTGTTGAATTGATGATCAAAGATTGCATGCAAGGGCACGGCTCTTATAAAGAGGCAGATAGGTTTCCTTTCGAATGCATTAATTAATTGCAATTAATTGAAATTTGCAAAGTAATTCTATATACCCACTGAAACATTTTGTAAAGGTAACCCATATACCAGATAACTCTTCGAAAAAGGTAACCCTTCTTTCAGATCAGCCTTAAGTGATATTCCTTCAATTTCGAAAGCCTAATATCCTGGGTCAATTATCACAGATTACACTCCAACAGTGACTACTTATCTTTATTTCTTGAATTATTTGAGCCTCTGCAGGTCTTGCGTATTCAGCTTGTTGGAAATGTATCATATCATCTGGACGTACGTCTACAGGTACAAAATCTGAGAACTTCAATATTATGCTATCATTACGCATTAAACTTCGACGTTGTTTTCTACAATATTATGCATTGGTAACATTTGAGATTGTTGAGAGGAAGCAGGTTATCTTGTTTCTATGGTGTTCAAATATTAGCTGGTAGATCTTATACACGCTCACACATGCGCATATAAATGAGGAAAATAATAAAAAAAAAAAGAAAAATACGGAACAGATATTAAACATTTAACCTAACGGTTTTTCACTTCAAATTTACTTGATAAATGATTCACATGATTATAATAAGCTCTTAAGAAGAATATATGAAGAAAATTTTCATGTGAAATTATTTATATAAAGAATGAGTTCTTTAAACTAAATTATATTTTTAATCGATTTTTTTGAAATTAAAGTTTACATATGATTGTAATTTATCTGAAAAAGTAAACTAGACAATGGCTGGATGCTTTTTATTTTTAAGCTAGTCAGTCTTAGTAAATTACCATAATTTTTTTTTGGTTTCCTTATTTCATTCAAGTAACAAATATATCTTTCTAAAATAGTTTTTCTCATTTACTATTATAAAATATATGTGTGTGATGTAGGATATAATAGAGTTTAAAATATACTGCTGCACATGTGTATTGTATAAACTATAACTTATCCACTATTATAAAAATATTTTTGGAATATATATAATTCTCTCTCTCTCTCTCTCTCTCTATATATATATATATATATATATATATATACATATGAATATATGGTCTATAAAATAACTATATACAATATATATATATATACATATATATATATATATATCAAATTTGTTTAGAAATAAGAATATAGTTACTTAAAATCACATGTACCTAGAAATTCCAGAAATACGATTGATTTTTTGTATTTTATTCTGAAAACCAATCTTGTTATTTTATATAAACTTACATAATATATTACTTTTTTCTAGACTTATGAGCTTTCAGAAGCCTTTATTCACATATTTTTTATACACGAAATCAATTTCTTTATGTTTACAGCTTAGTCGTTTCAGTATATTTCGAAAATATGAGTATTAAATTGAGGAAATCAATTAAACAACAATGTTTAATCGATTTATAAGTTTCAGCACCTTCAAAATGAGGCATAATTTGATATCGGAATATGGGATCAGCATTATAGGAAATAAATGTTAGAGTTTTCAGTTCTTGGTATCGAAAAGCAATACTCAGAATCATAGTGGTGGAAAAGCTAAGCGGATGTGCCTTTAAAATCATTAATGTATTCTTATGCAAGTACGAGATAAAATATTGATTATTCGTTACATGACATAACATAATCCAGCACATCTTTTCATGAAAAGTTTCAATCAGAACTCTATTCTAAAGGCATATGATAAATGTATCATGTTGAAGTTGTGTAAGAGAAAACTAGAACAAAAATGATAAATGAACCGATATATAAATAGTTTAAGCACATTATTGCTCAAAAGAATTTATGTAGTATATTATTAAGGAATATTTAAGCATTTTGCATAAAGAAAATAGAGTAATGCATTTATTGTTATACTCTCGTGTTAAAAATAATATGTATTCAGAATACTGAATTAATGATAGAGATATATTTTAAACATTTGATAAAATATCACGCAAATTTTATCATGTTTTAGGATACAAAATTTTTTTATTGTAATATATATGGAGTAAGATTAAATGTGTACATAAAGTAAAATTATATAATCAAATAAATTAAATTAAATTAATATGAAAAAGTATACAAAAAGATTAATAGTATAATTGTATAAAAGCATATATATATATTAGTTAAAACGCGATTAAATTGCTAAGATTATCTACACTTTTAAGAACTACTAATGTGAAATTTAAATTTTCAAAAGCAAGTATTTAATTTTTATTTATTATTCTATGCAAGGAAAACAATATAAATACTATTGCAAGGAAAACAATATAAATATTTTTCCAAATATTATACATATATGCATGTATACATATATTTAAATATAAGTATGGACACATACATGTATGGATATACGTGTATATATGGAAACATATGTTATATATTCTAATTAATAATTCAAAATTTTTAAAGAGATAAAAAGTATACCAGTTTTCTGTATATTTTATTTTTATTTTTATATTTTCATCGTTTGTAACAAATTCAATTATTTTTCTTTTTTCCTAATTTACTAAATTTAATATTCAAAATTAGAACCATTATTAAACATTAATATTAACTGTTAACTTTATTAAGAATAAAAAAACAGTTATTTTGTGAAAATTTATAATTCGGTTTTTTAGGCCGAAAATAGTAACAGGTAAAAAAATTGCAAAAATAATTAAAATTTTTATCTTAAACAAATGTTTACAATATTTTATCAACTGTATGTAATTTCTCATAAACTATTTATTTAAGATTGATTATTACAAAAATTATCTGGTCATATAAATATTCTCAAAATATTGAATGTTTCTAATTAGCAAATAAAACATTTAACAAAATTAGTCTAAAAACTGAAAATATCAATTACAGTATGTTTTAGTGTATAGCTCTGGTATATAAATAAGTGGACTGTAAAACTTAAACTAAACAAAAACTCTTTATTTTTCGTAACTTCACCTCTCTCATTTTACAACTGCCCTCCTCCAAGGCCGTAGCTCGACTCTCGTCTCACAGTTTTTTCAGTGTGTGTATTTTTTTCCATAAACAAAGATGGCGCTGCTCTCACAGCGGGTATGGGTACGGAACATTCCGCCCCACGTTGCAATGTTACATTCAATCAATGAACATATAAATAATTAAAAAAAACCTACACACATTATTAATATAAACATTATATAAACCCAAAAACCCAAAAATTAATATAAACACAAATTATTAAAGGTAATACATAAAATATAATAACAATTATATACTAATAGGTAAAATACAAATTTTTGAAATGGGTCTTTTGAAAATTCCTGAAGAAGTTTTTATTTTAACAACTCTGACCCGTTTGTCATCGCCCAGATAGAGTTGCACTATTCTACCTAATGACCATTTTTGAGGAGGTAGATTTTCATCTTTGATGAGCACTATCTCATTGATTTTAACATTTTCTTTCTCAATTCTCCATTTGGACCTCTGTTGTAAATTGTTAAGATATTGCACCTGCCATTTCTTCCAAAAAATTTGAATAATTTTTGTTAATTTCTTCCAGTTACTCAGTTTATTTTCATTAATGTCAATTAAATTAGGTTCAACAATAGCATTTAAAGGTCTACCAATTAGGAAGTGAGCAGGTGTTAATACATCATACACATCAGTATCTGAGGACAGAGGTACAAGCGGTCTGGAGTTAAGAATACCCTCTATCTGAGTAATGACAGTTAAAAACTCTTCATAATTAAGTTTAGCATTGAAACACACTCTAGTAAAATGAAATTTAAATATTTTCACACCACTCTCCCACAAACCACCAAAGTTGGGGGCTCTAGGAGGAAGAAAATGCCAATCAATTCCCTCTGTTGAAAGATAATTTGCAAGTTTCTCATCTGGTTTTAAAACTAAATGGTGCAGTCTGGACAATTCTTTATTTGCACCTATAAAATTTGTTGCATTATCGGAATATAGTTTTGAACATATGCCTCTACGAGCAACAAATCTCTTTAAACAGGCAATGAAAGCTTCTGATGTTAAATCTGTTACCATTTCAAGATGAATGGCTTTGGTAACCAAACATATAAAAATACATACATATACTTTGTGCAAGACACCTTTTCTTTGATGTTTATATTTAATATTAAATGGTCCACAGAAATCAACACCTGAGCAATTAAATGGGAAATTTGGAGTAACTCTCTCTTTAGGCAAATCACCCATCAATTGCTCAACTCCTATAGGCTTAACTTTAAAACATGTAATACAATCATGCACAATTTTTCGACACGTTGTTTTACCTTGTATAGGCCAAAATTTTTGTCTGACATAATTCAGCAAAGCAGTTGACCCTAAATGAAAATATCGCATATGATACATTTCTATAATGATTTTTGTGAGCTTATGGCCCTTTGGAAGAATAATAGGAAATTTACTATTGAAATTTATGCTTGCATTTTGTATCCTACCATTTACTCTTAATAATCCATCCTGATCTAAAAAGGGGCATAAACATTTTATCTTACTTTTATCAGGTACTGGTTTTTGTTGACCTAAACATTTCATTTCGTATGGGAATTCTAGTCTCTGAACCTCTTTTACTAAAAATTTTTCTGCTACCTTGATTTCTTCAGTTGACAATTCTCCTATCCTCCTTTTAGTAGAGCTCTTTAAGTTGTATAGGAATCTGAAAATATAACTTACAACATGCAAAATTTTAGTATAATTATTACTAATGTTGAGTAAGTTAGAAATAAAGGAATTTAAAGTTAAAGTCAACACAGATGAGTCATTTTGAGGCACATTTCTCAGTTCAGAGGTAAACTCATCTTGTATCACTAATGCAGGAATTTCTCGGTTGGGATAGTCTTCTTCAGCTAGGAAACTGGGGCCGTTAAACCAAAGTTCACTTTCAATAAGTTTATTAGGTTCCATTCCTCTCGAGATAAGGTCAGCAGGATTGTCCCTCGATGACACGTGGCGCCACTGATGAATCTCTGTCAAGTCCTGTATTAAAGCAACTCGGTTGGCAACAAACGTCTTCAGCAGGTAAGGCTCCTTCCGGATCCACGAAAGAGTTATCATGGAATCACTCCACAAATAGATGTTCTTACTGCATTCCTTAAGCTTTAAGGCATCTTTAACTTTTGTAATCAGCTTCCCTAAGAGAACTGCTGCACACAGTTCCAACCTCGGGATTGTAACTCTCTTAAGGGGTGCCACTCGTGATTTGCTACAAACCAAAGTCACTTCAGAATCTCCAGCCTCAGATGTTGATTTGCAATAGATGACACATCCATACGCAAACTCAGATGCATCCGCAAATCCATGGAACTCAATGTGCATTGATTTGTCTATCAATATGCATCGTTTAAATTTAACATTGTTGATCGTTGGCAAAGTTTCAATAAAGTTCTGCCGTTGCTGTGCTTCCATTGCAGGAAGGGCATCACTCCACTCTAGATTTAAACACCAAAGTTTTTGCATGAAAATCTTGGCTTTAGTTATCACTGGACCCAAGAGGCCTAGGGGATCAAAAGTTCTTGCAATTGTAGAAAGGACTGATCTTTTCGTTGGGGGACTTGCACTCTCAAGATGTATTTGAAAGGTGAAATGATCTGTGCTGTGTCTCCACAGAACTCCTAACGCCTTTGTCTCTTCCTGGAAATTGTACTCATTATCAGAGCCTGTCTTCAATTCCGAATGATTACTACACCACTTGTGTAGCGTCATTCCTCCACTCCTAGGATATACTCCAGTTCAGTTTGAAGCTGTTTGGTTTCAGTTATAGTAGCAGCACCACTAAGCACATCGTCCATGTAGAAGTCGCTCTCTAAGACGGGTGATGCTAGGGAGTACTTCTCTTTTTCATCTGTTGATAGCTGAAAGAGCACTCTAGTTGCAAGGTATGGTGCACTAACTGTGCCATACGTAACTGTTTTGAGCTCATAAGTTTTAACTGGTTCATTCACTCCCTCTCTCCAAAGAATTCTCAAAAGTTTAGTTTGATTAGGATCAATTAAAACCATTCTATACATTTGTTTAATATCTGCTACAAAGGCATAAATATGTTTACGAAACCTCATCATTATTGAAAAAAGATCCTGTTGTAAAGTACCACCATTAAATTGTAAGGAATTAAGTGAATTTCCTAAAGTTGTTTGAGAAGATGCGTTAAATACTACGCGAAGTTTTGTAGAACTTTTATCAGGGCGATAAATACCTAAATGGGGTATATAATACGTTCCTACTTCTTCCTTACAATCTGGAATTTCTGTCATGTGACCCAATTTCTCATACTCGCTTAAAAATTCCTTATATAATTTTAAATATTCAGGCTCTCTTAAAAAACGATTCCATAATGAATTTAATTTTTTTAATGCAATTTCTTTTGATTTACCTAAACACATTGGGTCTTCTTTTAATGGCATTTTAACTATATATCTCCCTGTACTGTCTCTCTTAACATTTGTTTTGAAATGTTCTTCACATATTATTGCTTCTTTATTTTTAGAAATTTTAGTTTCAACATTTTCTATCTCCCAAAATCTCTCTATTGCTTCATGTAAAGCAGTATTATCTTTAATAAATCCGCAATGTACTTTTCCTCCCATTGCAGTGGGTAAGCTTCCACTAACTACATAACCAAAAACGGTATTTTGAAGAACCAAATCACTATTTACAGGAAAAATCTGATCTGGACGTAATAATTCGTAAAATATTTCAGCGCCTAAAAGTAAATCTATGCATCCTGGTTTATTGAAGTTTTCATCTGCTAATTTTACATGTTTTAACTTTGGTACATTAACTTTAAGCATCTTTGACGGCATGAAATCAGTAATTTTAGAAACAACTAAAAATTCTAACTCTTTTTAAAATTTCCCTCTAAATTAGAAATTGTAGTTTTAGCAACCGATTTAATTGTTGTGCATGTATCACCTATACCACAAACTGTCAAATTTGTTTTATTTCGCTTTAAGCCTAAACTATTTGCACAATCAGTCGTTATATAATTATTCATTGAGCCTTGATCTAAAATCGCACGCGCTCTGTAAAAATTGCCTCCATGATCTCTTAGCAAGCAGTTTACCGTACTAAGTAAAACAGTTTTTGACAGATTTACGACTCGCGTAGAAAGAACTGAGTTGTTTGGTTAGAAAGGAAGATCGGGGCAAGTGGGAAAGTGAAGACTCTTCACGGGGGGCTGATAAGGGTCGGTTAACGCTTTCACTTTGTGCAGGTGGTAACTCCTCAGTTCTCGGAAAATGCAAAGAGCAATGATGCCGCCTTTTGACTCCCTCTCTTTGACATAAATAACATGAAAACCGCGATTTGCAGTTACTTACTTGGTGTTTACCAAGGCAGTTAAAGCAAATATTATTTTTAACTATCTCTACTCTATCAGAAATCGGCAAATCCATATAATTTTTGCATTTATATAAAGGATGATTTTCCGAACAAAGGAGACATTTTGAATTCTTAAAATCGGAAAAAAACACTCTAGAAGTATTTCTTTGATTTGCGGGTTGTGTTTTCGGATTCACTAGTTTATTTTCTACCGTTAGCGGTTTCCCTCGGGATACATAAAATAAATCAATTTCTTTTGCTAATTTTATGGGTTCAAACCAAGTATCTGACTGTCTAATACTGATATGAGCAGCGGTTTCTCTATCTATTGTTTGAAATAGTTTATCAGATACAATTAATTGTTTTAATTTCGCAAAATCAGCCACTTTTCTCAATTTTAAGTAATAATCGAAACTTGTTGTTAAGCGCGAAGCGAACTGGACATGAGTTTCATTTGGGTGTCTTATTGTTTTTCTGAATTGCTCTAAACATGATTGTGGTGTGGGCTCAAATTCTCTGAGAATAATTTCTTTAACTTTTTCATAATTATTTAATTCCTCGTCGCCTATGTAAGTAATTACATTTGATGCTTTTTCACCGAGCAAATTTAAAAGAATCTCCGATTTCAATTTATTTGAAACATTTTTTGTTACAAATGCTCTCTCCAAAAGTAAAAAATAGATTCCAGCCTTCTGGTTTACTCGGTATTTTAATTGTTAATGTTTTAATGCTTTTTATTAAGGAATCTAAAGAGTTGCAATCTTCAGTTTTAATTTCTGAATTAGTTTCAACAATTTTTGAATCTACTCTCAAGCGTGTTAATTCTAATTCAGCTTTCATTCTGTCTAATTTTATTTGCTCTAATTGCAACTCTGTTTGCTTATTTTTCTGAATTGTCTCTAATTCTAGTAAACGGTTCTCTTTTATAGATTTTAAGAGATCAGCTACATATTCGGGCTCCTTTTTAAACGTGACATTCTTTATAATGTTCGTTAACTCTACAATTGTCATTTTATCAGTAATGACCTCTCCTAACTCTGAAGCCGCAATTTGCAAATCAATTTATTCACGTTTTTAAACATTTTGAAAACGAAACTCAAAACTCAATTTTTAAATTTATATATAATTAAGTTAATTAACAACACAAATTATAAACATAGTTATTAAACTCAACAAATAAAATTCGAACTGATAATATAAATTATCTCATGGGAGTGAATGACCAAAAAAGCTCAAGCACATACCTAAAGCAACTGATACCACTTTCAAAGACAGTTGAGTTGTTGATGTTTACTCATTCTCGCACTCGTTGTAGGCAATATCTCATCAAAAAACTCCGGCGAAGGGGACCAGATGTTTTAGTGTATAGCTCTGGTATATAAATAAGTGGACTGTAAAACTTAAACTAAACAAAAACTCTTTATTTTTCGTAACTTCACCTCTCTCATTTTACAACCGCCCTCCTCCAAGGCCGTAGCTCGACTCTCGTCTCACAGTTTTTTCAGTGCGTGTATTTTTTTCCATAAACAAAGATGGCGCTGCTCTCACAGCGGTTATGGGTAC
>JAJQOW010001776.1:0-34286 GCA_037975125.1 Latrodectus hesperus | reverse complement strand
TGGTTGGTTGGTTGGGTTTTATGGCGCAAGGTCCAAAAACGGACATGCTGCGCCAAGAATAAAGTTTAGAAGTAGATATTTTATTTTATTTTTTATTTATTTTTTATTTTATTTATTAATTTACTTTGAAAACCCAAGCAACATTAAAATTTTAAAAAACAAAAATCAGTGTATACATATATTAAAATAAAATTACATATAAAAGGAAAATCAAAATATATATACTTTTAAAATTTAAGAAATGTAAATTAAATATAATGTATAAAACCTATTGCCCTCAAAAAGGCAAATAGGTTCCTGTGGGGTGGTTCCCCAAGTAAATCATATAGGGTTAAAATATCACAGTTAAAAAAGTGTAAACGAAATTGGTTAAAATATTTGCATGAAATTAAAATATGATAAACAGTGAATGGTTCATCACACGTTTCACACCATGGATTTAATTCGTTTAGAAACAAATGTCTATGTGTGAAACGTGTGTGTCCGATACGAAGGCGGGTTAATCTTACATCAGCACTTCGTATCGGTAAAACTGTTAATGAGGTGATGTATGGAAATATGGCATGCAATTTATTAGTGACCTGCATGTTCCATGACTCCTGCCAAAGATCTTTTGTAAATTTTTTAACATACCTTTTCACATCGAACAAAGGAATGGATGGAAGAGACGGGCCGGATGCAGATTTAGCAGCTGCATCAGCCCTCTCATTGCCATCAAGACCTACGTGACTTGGGACCCAGCAGAGAATTATGTCGTATCCCTTGCCAGCAAGGGAATCCAATGCTCGGAAAATTCTAGACACAACAGGATGGCAGTCAAAACTACTGTTCCGCAAAGCTTCCAACACACTCAAACTGTCAGTGTACATACAGTATTTACGACTTTCACATGTATTCATCTGCTGAAGAGCTTGATATAAAGCAGTTGCTTCAGCAGAGAAGATGGAACAGGACGGATGGAGGCTGTAGCTAAGAGTTTTGTTTGCAATAACTACAGCACATCCAACATGTCCTGCAGATTTTGATCCATCTGTGAAAACTGGTGTGTACGTGGAGTACTGACAGCGATGTGAGGCATATAGCTGCTGGAAAACAGTAGTTGCTGTGTCTGATTTTCTATAACGAGCAAAAGGATTGATGATTTTGATCTGTGGATCATACCAAGGTGGATGAGATAAATAGTCCGTTTTGACAAAACGGACACCACATAGGTCAGATAATGAAAGACTAGCTTTTGTTCGTGTGACAAAAGGTGGAATGCTGTATGGACGAGCGTCATACAACCTCATTAGTGCAGGTGTAGTAGTCATGGAACGTAATGGATGATGAGGGTCCGACATGATTTTTGCATAATAATTGAGAGACAGCTGCATTCGTCTCAGGTCTAAAGGCAGTTGTTGACATATTGCATATAGACTCTGGACGGGTGATGTGCGGAATGCGCCTGAGCATATTCTCAAAGCAGTGTGATGTATTGTATCCAATCTGCATAGAACGGAAGACCTAGCTGATCCATACACAGCACACCCATAGTCAATACGAGATAAAATTAATGACTGGTAGACGCGAAGTAGTGCGGTGCGATCAGCACCCCAAGATGTATTAGAAAGCACCTTGAGGATATTAAGCAATCGCTCGCACTTCTTCCGCAAATGAAGAACATGCGGAAGAAAATTTAACTTTCGGTCAAAAGTTATTCCCAGAAATTTTATCTCGTTGACAACAGGAATAGGTGTACTATTTATGCAGATAGTAGGATCATTATGCATGCCAGTCTTCCTGCAGAAATGGACACAATTACTCTTGCTAGGAGATAATGTGTGGCCATTCTCAGCACACCATGCAGCAAGTTTGTTAACAGTTGTTTGTAGTTGTCTCTCAATTAAACGCATGTTAGAACCCTCACATGAGATTTGCAGGTCATCAACATAAAGCGTGCCATATACAGGAGGTGAAATTTGATGAAGGATGCAACTTATGTACAAGTTAAAAAGTGTGACACTTAAAATAGAGCCTTGGGGTACACCCTCGGCTTGAATAAAAGTATTGGAATATACTGTTCCAATACGTACTTTAAAAAAACGGGAGCATAGAAAATTTTTTAGGAATATCGGAAGATTACCCCGAAAGCCAAAATCATATAATGTACGGAGAATTCCGTATCGCCATGTACGGTCATATGCCTTCTCGATGTCAAAGAAAATGGAAACCAGATGGTTCCTCCGAACAAAAGCGTTGCGGATTTGGGTTTCCAAGTATATAATATTATCAAGAGTGGATCTTCCTTTACGGAAGCCACTCTGATTTATTTGAATACATTTATTAATTTCTAAGACATATACGAGACGGGCGTTGACCATACGTTCGAGAGTCTTACAAAAGCAACTCGTCAGAGCAATTGGTCGATAATTTGAAGGAACAGAAGGATCCTTACCAGCCTTAAGGATCGGAATCACTGTTGCTTCGCTCCAAAGTGATGGAAATTTATTTTCAGTCCAGATCCTATTGAACAAAATCAATAAGTTCAAAAGAGAATCTGGACTTAAATGACGAAGCATTTCATAGCTGATTCCATCAGGTCCAGGACTGGTATTATTGGCCTGCTGTAATGCTCTCTTCAATTCCAACATCCGAAATTCACAGTTGTAAGGCAAAGTCTTCACCATGGTTGAAACGAATTGGTATTCGTTCAGCGCGACTCTTTGTCCTTAAGAATGAAGGACTATAAGAGTCGTTGCTGGAAACGGTAGCAAAGGTTTCACCAAGGACATTAGCGATGTCCTTAGGAGAAGAGCATATAGCAGCTCCGGATTTTAAGATTGGAATGGAAAATTCCTTATATATTCCATTGGCTGCTTTTACTCTTCTCCACAACTGTTTACTGGATGTGGAAGATGTAATAGAGGATACATAGCGAGACCAGGATTCCTTCTGACTTCGACGACGAGTTCTACGAGCTATTGCTTTTGCTCTCTTAAAGGCGATAAGATTCTCCGTTGTGGGGTATCTTCTGAATAACCCCCATAACTTCCTCTGTTTCTTATAGGTTTTTTGACATTCATCATTCCACCATGGTTTGCATAGCCTGTGTGGTTTAGGGGAACTCATAGGAATTGATGCGTCAGCTGCATTAATAATTGTTTCGGTGACTTTATATACGGCTTCATCAATATTTACGATCATAACCATTTCGTTATCAATAACTGCCAATTGTGTAAATAACGTCCAATCTGCCCGACTGTACACGTAAGTAGGTAGACGTTGTTCTACACTACTACCTCCAGTCTGGGAGATGACGAGAGGAAAATGATCGCTATTATGCAGATCATTTCCTACATTTAAATTTAACAATGGCAGAAGAGATGGTGAACAAATGGCCAGATCGAGAGAATGAAATGTTCTTGTGGGTACATGGAAATAAGTCTTCTCGTCGGTATTAAGCAGACAGAGACTGTTGTCTGAGATAAACCGCTCTATCTGCCGACCGCGAGAATTTGTATCATCATTTCCCCACAAAGAATTATGGCCGTTAAAGTCACCTAACAGCAGAAATGGTGTTGGCAGCTGATCTATTAATGCATCGAGTTCCTCTTGGCGGATGACATCGTGTGGTGGCAAATACAAACTACAGACTGTCAACAAGCATGATGTATGAATTCTCACAGCTACAGCCTGTAGTGTAGTATTTAAATGTTGGGCAGTGCTGGGATAGTTGTTAGATGTTAGTATACAAACACCTCCAGACACTGCACCATCGTCACCACAGTCCTTTCTAAAGCTTTTAAACCCACGCATGGTGAAACTATTGCTGGACTTCAGGAATGTTTCTTGAAGTGCAACACATGCGGGGTTGTAGGCTGAAATAATAGACTTGATGTCATCATGATGATAACGCAAACCATGGCAGTTCCAAGAAACAAAGGAAGTTATTGTTTAATTTGAAAAGCTCCTTTCCCGGAGCTGGAAGGCGTGTCATCTGACATCTCCTCGAGCGATAAGTCTTCGTCCGAGGGATGTAAAGATACAGCGTCAGCCTCCAGGGACAAGGCTTTACGGGTGGATATGGAGGGTCGGATTGAGCCCTCCTTTGCAGATTTTAATTTATAAGCCTTTGGGACTTTTGTTCTAGCCAAAGGAGCTTTTCTTTTATTAACAGAGTTTGAAGATGATTTTGGCTTTAGTGTTGTTGACTGGGGTAATCTGATCAAGGGAAGTGAAACCGATTCCGTTTGAGTACTTGCTGATCTGGTGACTTTTTTGGCTGCGGTTGCATAGCTTACTCCAGGTTTAGGGCAGCGAGAGGTAACTTGTCGTCTAGCCTCTGGGTATGAACATTTAGTGGTAACCTTCAGAGTAGTTATCTCCTTTTCCAGTGCCCATATAGGACAACTTCGGGAATAGGAGGGGTGGTCACCATGACAGTTGACACACCTCTCCTTCGCTGTGCAGTTAGAGCTGTCATGGCCAACCACTGCACAACGCGCGCAGGTTAGTTGGCCTCTGCAAGCGTTCCTCGAGTGTCCAAAACGTTGGCACTGAAAACATCGCAAGGGATTTGGTATGTATTGCCGGACGGGTAAATTCATGTATGCAGCTTTGACATGCTGCGGAAGGTCTGGCGTCGCAAAAGTCAGAATGAGATGCTTAGTATTCATATACTTTCCATCCCTTCTGACTGTAATGCGTTCTACAGCACAGACCTTCTGTTCTTGCAAATTTTCAAGAATCTCATCCGTCGGCGTATACAGCAAATCTCCTGCGGAAATAACACCCCGAGAAAAGTTCAAGCTACCGTGAGGCGACACAGTTACCTCTAGATTTCCTAGTAATTTTCAAATTGCTTATAACAGCTGCCTGAGTAGCATTAGCAACCTCGATCATCAAATCACCAGATCTTACTTTTCGGATATTTTTCACCTCCCCTACAGTGGCCGATACTCCTTTTTGAATTAGAAAGGGGAGACACTTTCAAAGCTACCCTCCTTTCTTTTAATAATAAAGTGTTTACAATTAAGAATTTTCATTTGTTGCTCCCGTGGGAGAAATGATTTATTTTTATTTTCCATTTAAAATTTTTAAAATTTCGGGACCTGACCGCACCACCCACCACCGAGTCCAACAAGGGGATGCAGACCAGCTGCACCAGTGCTAGCCAGGTCCTATACGCTCACAGTACATCCCTGAAGTGGCCTCCACCCTTAACGAGTCACCCAGTAGATGTACCGATCGCTTGATCCATAAAGCCGATTGATGTGCTGAGGACCACAACACACCTCCCGTTTACCTGAAGCAGAGGCCAAAGTAATGTGTTGGTCTCTGGGGGCCTCAATTACCAGGACCCTCCTTTCCAGGGACACGGGTCTCCACGCACGGCAAACACGTGGGTGATTTAGTCCTCAAGAGTAGCTAATAGCAACAGAGCGGCGAAAGCTACTCAAGAGGAGCCCTCAACCTCTTGCGAGGCAACCACACTGAGGGAGAAGAGGAAGAAAAAGCAGAAGAGTAGAGGAGAGAAGAAAAGAAAGAAGAGGACAGATCACTAGGGTACCTCGGGATTGTGACACCCGTGTTTACCTAAAGAAGGTAAACCCTCTGAGGGGCGTCAAACTGAAGAATTGTGATTGGCTTATATAAACACTTCTTATGAACTAATAATCCTAGAATTTGATCTGTTTGTAACTACACTTTTTTTTACAAAAGAGGACTAATTAGATGGGTATTTTGGTTTAAAGAGGATTCCAAATCACTATGACCACTGGCGATCAACATTTGAATCGAATCCAAACTTTGGAATCAAAGACCAGGTTCTAACGATTGCACTCCTAGTTCAAGCTATGCCGTTATGAATCTTTAATTCATTAAGATGTTAAGATGCAAGACACTAGAAACTGTATCATTAAAATTGCTGCACCAGGATGGGTGACAATTAACACCTATATTTATGGAAAAAGTACATTAATGATAAAATGTCATTAAGCTTACAGAAAATCAAAGCAAACCAGTTTCCATAACAGCCACTTTGGTAGTTATAACGGCATTTATCTGTTTATATACTGATTTGAAAAGTATATCAGTATATTCGAGTACAACAGTCCACACTGCTTTAAAAAGAAGACATAATTCATCATCAGTAACGCTTGATTAGTAATGATACTTTAATTACTTAGCGCCCCTTAATCAGACTTTCAATTGATGTTTTATTGAGAACAAGGAAGAAAATAGCAACCAAACATTTTAAGTACCAAGAAAAATTGGAAAAGATAATAATTACATTCGTGCATATAAAAATATAATGTAAGTAATATGAACAATTATAGAACCAGTTTGGTAGAGGTTGGTTGGTTGGGTTTTATGGCGCAAGGTCCAAAATTGGACATGCTGCGCAGTTTGGTAGTGTGATGGCAGTACAAATATATGTGTCCAATGAAGTCCATGATATTACACAAGGTATGATAACGTCGAATATATTCTGGCATTATTTTATAATAATATTTACAGAAGAAGGCATTATGCTCTAGTTTACAAAACCGTGATTGGTCAGTAAACATGACATTCGCTATCTCTTTCCATATTCGTCACAGATCACACCTTTGAACGCGTTTCTGTCAGTGATGCAACGTTAAGTATAGACACAGCTATGGTCGCTATGCTATTAGCGTGTGGACCATATCTTAGTCTATACTGCTGTTGTAAACTGTGTAAACTTTTTGACACTTATTGTCATACAAAATTCCTCATTTCTTGACTCAGATCTCATGAAGTCATAGTACAAATACAAATCATTCAATTCATCTAGACTCTTCTCAGCGATTAGTTCCTGCTTATAAATTATGAAGACTCCCACACGGCAGCTTTCATCTAACTCATGAGTTCCCAAACTTTTTTCTCGTGGACCACTTTCAAAGTTTTACAATTTTCGGTAGATTCCCTACTGCTACATTTCTACTGTATTCGCAAAATTCCTAAAAAATACACTGAATTGGGGGTATGAAGAAGAAAAAAATGTAGCACATTTTCTTGTGTCTTATTTACTAAAATAATACTCGTGGTTATACAAAACTATAAGCATTTATTATTACAGACAATCAGCAATTGACAAAAACTCAATAATGAACTCTGAAATGTAAATCGACAATAATAAATAGTTAGTTATTGTCGATCTGAAATGCAAATCGACAGTAAAAAATTCTTTTAGTAAGACGGATGTATTTGATAAATTGACAGCAAATTATCATTATTTGGCTTAAGTTTTGTATGAAGTAATTTCAAATCTCCCCGTTCTGTGATGTTCAATCGGCTCCTTTTATTTGTTAATAGGTTTGTTATAAAGGTACTAAAACTTCAAAATTTTTGTTGTTCTTTTTTATGAAAACCAAAAAATGTTTCGCGGACCTCAACTTAGGACTTGTGAACCCTTGTTTTCTTTTCACGTCTAAGTGAACCCCTTGTGGTCTCATATAGACCCCTGAGGGTCCACCGGGACCACTTTTAAAACCTATGATCTGACTGGTCCAACACAACTCAGAGCTAGCTGGTGGTCAATCAAGTTTCAACTGATACTGTTATCGCATTGTCTTTTAAGGCTATGCGTAATACTACCCAGAAGAGAATATACCTTCTCAACTGATACTATTATCTTCAGCAGAGATCAGTCAGGAATTGCATGATTTGTTTTGAAACTTTAAATCTCGTGTATTTAGAATTTATATAATCTCTATCACCGTAAATAGTGATACCGAGGACTTCGTCTAATAACAGTAGTTTATCCTTTTGGAATCCGAGCAAGCTACAATTCAATCTTTACTGAGTATTCATTTCTCATTTTTCAATTGAGAACAGCAATAAATTTCTTACACCAAAATAATTTCAAGCATAATTTATAGATACGAAATATGGTGTAAAAGTTTCTTTCACAGACAGTTGATATCACTAATATTTACATACTTTGTAAGAAACACAAGAAAATGCACAACTTTGCAGATTACAGATTTTCAACGCAAATTTCTGTGTGTGACCATTGCATTACTAAACCAAGGCGCACACGTGAAGAGAAACCAGTAACAAATTACTCTGAACTACTTACTGGACTTGTTTGGTTTGTTTGTCGCTCAACGGTCATTTTTTGCACACGAGGGGTAATTAGACCTGGGACTTACGGCTTAAAGTGGATTCCGAACCACTACAAACATCAATGCCCAAGGTGGGATTTGAACCCACGAACTGTTGAACCGAAGGCAAGAGCGCCAACCATTCGGCTGCCAGCTCGGCACTTACTGGACTGAACATCCTGATAATTTTAAAGGAATTAAATATATTCCTGTGGAAAATTTTTTCCCTGTGTTAATTTCTTAACATCATTTTTAGAATTTGTGCCTAATTTACAAAGCCAGACATAAAATATGTTATTCATGATCAATAAAAAAAGTTCGACATGTACATGTAGATCATTAAGAACATGTCAAATTTTTTTTTCGATACGATCATAAGCGATCATTATGCACACCACAACTTGAATTAAGGATGGAATAGCAAAATTTATATGTTATATATATATATATATATATATAGTTTGTTTAAATATTATAGCTTTTTTAAACGAAAAAATATTTAAACAATTGATTTTATAAATTTTTTGTAATTTTGTTTATTAAATATGAAGGTACCTTGTGAGATACGTCACACATTATTTTGACTAAAAGTTTAAAAATATATTTCTAGCTCCTTAGTTTTTGAGGATTATAATTGATAAAAACGGCTAAATTTATCATTCAAATTATAAAACACGAATTTTATCTAATTTGCCAGTTTTAAATGTATCTATTTCTTTTTTCATTTCTTAGGTTTCAATTTATACTGGGTGGGATGATATTGATATACTGAAAAAAAATTAAAGCGATAATCTTAATAACGAGAGAGACAACTAATATTTGAATAAACTTTTGTTCTTTATATGAAAAAATTATAAGGTTTATACCTATATACACACAATCCTTCTAAGATGAATAAATATTGATTTGAAGACTTTGTTTCTTATAATTCTTTTTCATTTAATTTTTAAAGAAAAATTTTTCGATATCTTGGTTGCAAAATCCTTTATAATCACTTATAGTTTATTTAGAATTAGATATTTTTAAAGGATGTGAAGCTGGTTGCAACATTATATTCTCAATCAACATTGTGTTATTTTAAGTGAGGGAGTAAATCCTTTTGGGAAGTAAAATAAATGTATCTATTAAAATTTAGTATAGGGGGGAAAATAACGTCATATATATTTTATTAAAGATTTTATAGCAACTGCTCAAATGATATTCTATCTCATAGTTCCACATTATAGATGTTGTTGTTGTGCGCGGCTCCACTTTTTCAACTGATCTACATTTTGGTGAGGAGTCCGACTTCCTCAGTACACACGTGCCATCGGTACCCGTTTAAAGGGTAGGCAACCATTGCCCGCGCTATAACCCCACAACCATAATCCAACCATAACCCCACAACCCATTAATACGAGGAAAAGACAAAGACAGAATAGATAGAGGGAGATAGTACATCCATGCCCGAACCAGGATTCAAACCCAGGATCCTCTATCCGCCGCGATGCACGCTGACCACTAGACAAGTTGGATGGTATATTATTAGATAAAGGATGCATATATGCAGTAGTACATTAAGAACTTCCATCTCCTCTTTTTTTTAAGTAGTACATTAAAAAAAAGAGGAGATGGAAAAGCGTCATACCACCACAACACCGTTTATAGGGTGGGCTACATTCATACATCATCACGGAAGAAAGGATAGAGAAAGAAAGTAACATCCATGCTGAACCGGTATTCGAACCCAAGACCCACTGCTCAGGAGTCAGGAGCGCTAACCTGTCAGCTATTGGTCGGCATCAGGTTTGGTAGAAAGTATTATTATGTCATTTACAGAATGAATTTTATCAAGTTTGGTAAATACATGTATTCAAAATTTAGCATTTTATGTGTAATTTCCTCCATGATACAGAATTACTCTGATATAAACTATGTACAAAATAAATTTAATTATAAGTAGTGAGGATCATTAATATATAAAAATTCTATAACTTAAATAATAAAAGATTCTCAAATCGGATGCATTTTTCAAATGATTCAAAATTATTGTGCAATAAAAAATGGCAGCCCTTGAATAACTTAGTTCATAATATTCTTAACTTGAAAATTTTGAGTTTCAAGTTCAAAAATAATATTATAGATTATATAATGTTTAAAATATAGAATGTAACACGCGAATTAAGAAAAAATAATATTACAATTCATTGTGATAAAGAAGGTTGAAGGAATAAAGAAGAGTCAAACATTTGCTCCTCTGATTGGATTTAAGCATGGGTGCCACACAATTTAAATATTAATGCCAACAAGTCTGGGATTTTCTTAAGGAGAGCTAAAAATGACGCATACCAGTAAATGTATCCGAATTTAGCATTAGCCATGGAAAAAGAATTCTGATATAATGTGAACATAAAAACACGATTATATGTATGTGTGTGTACTGGCAAACCTTTATTAATAAGTTTTTACTTAAAATGAAATTTAAAAATGAAAATTGTACTTGTTGCTTTTATGCTTCTAAAAGTATTTTGCAAGGAAAATGATTGCCGGTCGGCAGTTTATTGAGGTCCCCGGCTCTGGTAAACCTCACACCTCATTGGCTATCCAAGATAGAAATATTATAAAGATAGAAAATGTCAAATTTTCAACCAAGCACAAATATTGTCAATCAACAGAGGAAATAATATTTATCTGAGCTCCAGTGGCTCAGTAGCATCATTTGCCGAGGGCAGTGGTTGGGAGGGTAACCACGGTGTCCTCTCCTTCACTGGGTTGCTGGAACTCCGTGGGTTGGGGACGTGTCCACGTTAATGTGTGTGTCCGCTGGTATGGCGTGGATGTGGAGAGGAGGGTGACAGCTCAGGTGCGGCCTCGTCACCTGACCGTGGTTCAAAATGACGAGGCACCTTAAAAAGAGAAAAGTCGTACTTTCACCTTCGTGGTACTCTGATCCAAACGAAAGACGCTCTCTATTTACTTAATTCGCACTGCCAAAGGCATAGCGAGCTTGGTTTGTCCAAGTGTCATAAGCAACAACAGCATATTTATCTAAGTCAAAAATGTTCTTAAAAGATATTGCAGTTTCATAAGAAAAATTTTGTGAATTATCAATAGAGTTGTGTGATTTGATTTCAAAATTTTTTCACATTGTACATAAATAAGCTATTTAAATTAGTAGCTACAAACAGAATAGAGTAAACGTATTTTTCTCCCAATATATTAATTACATTACTATTCTGAAACTGGACATGGGAAAATATTGAGCTAAAACATGTATATTAAAATTTCTAATAAACTCAATTTAATAAGAAAAAAGTTGTAAATGCATTTAAAATTATTAAAACATGATTTATTATTTTATTTAAAATTCCTGTCTAATATATATGCATGAAATAAAGAGAAACTGGGAAAACTCTTGTTTATAAGATTTCAATTTCTCCTCACACAATTTCAATATCCACAGAAATATTTTAAACGGAAGCTTTGTTGCAACTATATGTCGATAGAGGAAGCACTGCACGAATTTTTTTATTACAAATAAGATTCGGCGCCCAAGAAAAATGTAGATGTTTATTTTGTTCAATGTCTTGTTATCTTTTTCCATGTCTTGTCCTGTTTAAGTATGTCTTATGTTAATAAAGAAATTAAAAACCTGCTCAAGGTAGGCTTATTTAGAATTTGAATTTATTATTAAGATGAATTGATAAATACGATTAGTAAAAGTTGGAATTTTGATTTAGCAAATTGGAATTTTATTAGAAAAACCAAACATGGTGCCGAAACCCGGGAATGAACCAGGGACCTTTAGATTTTAGATTATGATTTTTATTTTTTAAATAAATAACAGAATACAGCAGTATTTGATTTCATTATTTGCTTGTCTTACATGAAAACATATTTAATTATTTCATTGTTTGCACAATATATTTGAAATTAAATATGTCGGTCGATTCGAACGAAACAGCGGTTGCTTTGAATCTTGATAAATTGAAAAGAAAACGCTCAACAATTAGAGGTTTGTTAACAAGAACAGTAAATAAGGTTAATGAACAGCTGGAATTAGAAATTATTGATAAAGCAACTCTAAATGAACTTTTACTAATCGTATTTATCAATTCATCTTAATAATAAATTCAAATTCTAAATAAGTTTACCTTGAGCAGGTTTTTAATTTCTTTATTAACATAAGACATACTTAAACAGGACAAGACATGGAAAAAGATAACAAGACATTGAACAAAATAAACATCTACAATTTTCTTGGACGCCGAATCTTATTTGTAATAAATAAATTAAAAACCTGCTCAAGGTAAGCTTATTTAGAATTTGAATTTATTATTAAGATGAATTGATAAATACGATTAGTAAAAGTTGGAATTTTGATTTAGCAAATTGGAATTTTATTAGAAAAACCAAACAACCAAACATGTTTATTTTAGACAAAGAGATTGTGTGATTATGCCATTATGAAAATTGTTATCTTCCCATAGAATTTCATGTAGGCGCGTGTATTTCGATTTCCCATTTAACTGCAATAAATGAAGTATTTTGATTTCGTCTCTTCAAATTTTTATAACTCGCAGAAATAACGAAGTAATCCCTAATTATATCATTTAATCAAAAATTATGAAAATAGAAATTATGAAAACATTTTTAATTGTTTTATGCTCTCCCGAAATCGAATACCAACCTTTATCTTAATAAATACGAACACATTAAGGTATGCGTTGAACCATAAAATATTTATAAAAACATGAACACAAAATATCGATATTTAGCGGAAAATAATTAACATTCTGTCATGAGTCACAATACTTTATTTTTTTCTCTTATTTTTCTTACCTTTACACTATGCTTTTTTAAAAATGGCTAGATATATCTTTCACCCTTGTTAGTTTTCTTTTTTATCATGAATAAAATTATTTGTTGAATTATGAATCATGGTTGTTTTGAATTACTGTTTTTACCGTTTAAGTGTAGAAAGCAGATTATTTATATTACGGGCGAATGTTAACAAATGACAGAGATCCGTTAAAGTGCCATTAATAGCTTCATTTCTCAAATTAGTAAAAAGTATACTCCACAAATTACTCAGATAAATCTGCATATTACGTAATACTTGTTCGTTAAAAGAAAATTATAATTCTTGAAGCAATATTTCTGTATGCTTAGATCAGCATATTATTTATTTATTTTTCGTTTGTTGAACACTCCAAGACAAACAATAATATTGAATCAATTTTAATGATACTAAAAAAATCGTATTGCTCGTTGTCCTCTTTTTATATTTAGATACTTCAGTTAGCAAGAAATGTAAAAATGTGCCTTTTAGGATATCAATGTGTATTCGATATTTTGCTATTTAAATATTTTAGTTATCCCATAAGAGATTTAGGATGGTTAAAATTTAATGGTATGTTTAATCTGAAGTTTCTAAATTCCTCTGTATTAGCGAACTAATATTTGTGCGCTTTTCAGCGAACAGAAAATGGAAACAAATTTAAAGGGAATGAAAAAAGTGAATATAATCTGACATTTAAAAAAATTTGAGATTCACAGGATTTATACATTTTATTTTTAATTAATTCTTAATCACATAATCGTAATATTTGTCATTAATTTTCACGAAGAACTTATAAGTGTAAAATTCATTATTGACTATGTGTCTCATCTTATTAACATGATTTTTTATTTAATATTCCTTTACTTTTTTATTTTTGGCAATCGTTGAAGGAGAGTAACAATTTTGTAGTAAGAAGCAGCAATTTTGGACCTTGAGGAAAAAAGTCACATAGATTTTAAATTTCCAATAGAAGGTTATTTTAAGAATTTACACAAGGTAATCGATTTAGACCCTTTAACTGAGCTTTTTTTAATTAAAATGTTTCAACAAGAAATTGTCATCCAATTTATTAGCCTTGAGGTATTGTATAATCATGCTTCTCTTTCTCTGAAATTATAACAAAAATACATTCATCCTTTAAAGTGACATTAGACAGCTTAGGGTTACGACATTCCCTTGGTTTTTAGACTTGGTAAATTTCTTAATAAAATTTAATCAGTAGAGTATTTTTTTTTTCTTAGGTATCAAGTACATCTTCGGGAAAGCGCGAGTCTACGTTTAACACATACAGAGTTTTTCTATGATTTTATCTCATGAACTCTGACAACCTGGTAGGACATATGTCCATATTACAAAAAAAAAAGAACAAATTTTAATTTAACTTTTAAAATAACTAATCGCAGAAAAAGACTCAGTGTATGTACTCCATTATTTAAGAATGACTGAAACTGGAATATTGCTATGACACGCTCACAAGTTGGCAGTCTATTTGATAAAAATCTTCAATTGATATCAAAATTCTAGAACTATGATATTTAGATGAAGAGCATCATATATTACAATATTCTTGGGATTTTAAAACCATTCTATAGCTCCTTAATTACATCAGACGTTATATCCCTATGTATACCTGAATTTTATGACATTAGATTTTTCTGAATTTCATGAAAAACAGTCACTACGAAAAGAAACGCTATATACAGGATGCCCACTGAAGCTCCGTATCTCCCTCTTAATTTTGGAATGGCTGCTGCTTTTTTATAAACGTGCTGTCTTGGTATAGTAAATCGGATATGCGCTACCGAATGAGAAATCAAAATGCTACCTGGTGTAAAACAGTGGGGTTTATTTTCGTATCTCGAAAATTATACGAGATGGGCGAAAGTGGATTGCAAAGTTGTAGAGCGTTAGTATTTAATGCGAAATTACACCTCATTGCCATGGATGTGAAGAATAGAACAGTTAAAATGCGCATTTTTGTGTTTTACAGTTTGTTTGTCGCTCAACGGTCATTTTTTGCACACGAGGGCTAATTAGACCGGGACTTACGGTTTAAAGTGGATTCCGAACCACTACAAACAACCATGCCCAAGGTGGGATTCGAACCCACGAACTGTTGAACCGAAAGAAAGAGCGCTAACCATTCGGCTGCCAGCTCGGCTTGTGTTTTACAGATTTCCTACTCTGTAAGGTGACAAATGATCAAAGAGAGAATAAAATAATTCCTTATGACAATAAACCTTTAAGATATTTGAGCTTCGCACCACAAGTTGTAATTCACATTTGAATTTTCATTTGAATTGCACGAGCTGGTACAAAAGCACCTGCAATGCATTGTTTAAGGTTTTGTAATGTTTGTGGAGGGGTCACATATACCTACTGTGTTAGCTATCCCTCACAGAAAGAAGCACAGTGGATTCAAATCATACGAACGTGGAAGTCATTCTTTGAAACCACCATACACAATTAGTTTGTACCCGAATTCTGCGACGAAGTACTGCTTCACTGGAGATGTCTTGTAAGCAGACGCTCCGTCATGTTTTTTAAAACCTTACATTACTATGATTAAACAATAGCAGGTTCTCCACAAAATCGGGCAGTTGTAAATAACGTGCACATGTAAAGCTACCATTGTAAAATATTAAACCGATCAACTTGTTACTTTAAGTTGCATGTCAAACGTTATAATACCAAATTACTTTTGATGGTAAAACGTAGGATTTTCAAGCTCCCAGTAATAGGTGTGTTACTAATTGTACACGCTATTCCGCGTGAGAAGATTTCTTCGTCCGCCCGTTCTACATCTGCAAAGAATGTTGGACTTGTATCTGATTCATAATGAAGTTGCACCATGAATAGTGTGACACGATATTCCCGTCCAGTGAAACATGCCGAGACGTTGGTCGATAAGGATTATATATACTCTCGTATGATTTTCCGAGTTTGAATTCTTGAGAGGCCACTGTGTTCACTGATCTGTCTTAGACTGTGTATTGGGTATGCGAGAACGTATGCTGGTACATTTGGTTGAAGTTGCCATCCTACTTTTACTGCCAGATCAAGCTCGACTACTCACATAGCTGTCCCACTTAAACATTTAACAGATAAGATGGTTTGACGAAAAGGATGAACCTGCAACGAAATATTGCAAGTACAACCTTGCGTCCACATGAATGCGTAAAACCATTTCACAATTCTCACCTTTGGAAAATAGTTCTGTAGCTATGACTTCCAACATAGAAATGCAATAAGATGTTTCTTTTATATTAATTGTCTCAAATAACTAGTATGATGTTTCTTATTTTAATAATGCAACAATATTAAGTGCAAGTTGCATTGAGATCAGTGCAAGAATGCAACACTTTCGAGGCTTGAACCACAGCTCAGCCCTTTGGACTTGGAATCACAAGTGATACTATTGTGCTACATTGCAGTGTCGCATTTAACTCAAAAGATTTTCTCCACTTCACATAATACTTGAATCAAATGCTCAAAGTTAGAGATTGAAAACAAGCTATATTGTGGAAAATATTGAATAGTTATATTTAGAAGTTACTTTATCAAATAACTCAATGTCTACTCCTAATTATTAACGAAATGAATAGATTTTAAAGGAACAATCCTATATATTCATTTAGGAAATAACATCAATAGTTCTAACTGGTGGTGTGTTATGTGTGTATTCATGTTATACAGAACAATCCTAGACAAGAGAAATATAGCTTTTATTTCATATATATACAAACAAAAAGTTACAACTTTTTTACAAATATGTATTATGCACAGTTATATATACAGAAAATACCATGTTTAAGGTATTAATGCAAAAAATAACACTAGCAGACATTACTTCATGAATAACTAAACAAGTTTTATGAGAAAAAAAGTTGGGAATGTAAGAGCATATTAAAAGTAACTAATCAACTATGCTTTCTAAATTAAATCATTCTCTCTAAAATTAATTCAAGAGCCAAAGTGAAATTTTTTGAAGTTATATTCAACAAAGTTATCTTCAGAAGTAATAACAATGCAGAATATTTTATGAATTAAGCAAATGTAATATTTATATTATACACAAATTAAGTTAGTTTAAATTTGTCGAGAATACAAGAGCGAATATGAATTCATAATATTCATTTATGTAAAAACGTCTGAAAAATAGCTTTGACTGAAACAGAAAAGATAGGAAAGTGGAAAGTTTCTTAAGCGTTAGTAAACAGAGGAAAGAAGTTGCAAAGCTATGTTTCAAACATTTTAAAAATAATGCTATTGATATTAATACTATTTTTCCTTTTACAGTTACTTTTAAACAATTTATGTTGCATTTAAAAATTCAGATAACTACATTAAAACGATATAAGCATTAAAAAAGATATTAATCAAATTGGTTTAAATTTAAAATATTTACAACATTTTTAGAAGATTCACTACTTTAAAAATGTGTTAAGTTAAATTGGAAAAATATTCATCAATATTGTTCTTAATCTCGACGTTCAAAACATAATTTTAAGTTATAATCATTATTCATGGATTCAATTTTCTACAGCAAATATAATTGAAATATTTTATGCACTTACAGTGATGATAATTTTTTTTAACTCACATAATGTAAAATATTGTACATATATTTCTAAAAGATACTTTATTTCTTTAATTTACCTTTCTCATACAACATTTAAAGTTTAATAATATTGAATAACCATTTCTTTAATTCACAATTTTTTAAACTACAATTTTTTAGAAAACATAGGATAATTAATGCAGATAATCAAAATAGCTCAGAATAAATATTTTCTCGGCTACAGTTATTTTTCAGCTAGAATAGTTTCATGGGATACAGATTGCAATTCCACATATTTATTCAAAGAGGCACTTATAAAATAATACATTGCATTTAACAGGATATTTGATAGCAGATACGTTTTTATACAACATTTTTTTACAGTTGGTAACAACCCTAAATCAAGTTTAACAGCACAAAATTTATTTTAACAAATTATTTAAAATTTTGGATTAAAATAACATGTTGCATAAAACATGAAAAATATTTATATTATTTGTCCTGAAGAAATATATTCAGTAATCAAGCTTTATTAAAAAACATTTTTATCTCTTACTATTATAAAGCATACAAATTCACTGATTTTTAACACTGTATTAAGATACTTCTCAAAATTCAATAAACATTTGATTTTACATTTACATCAATACACACAGTAATAAAATTATATATACATTTCACAGATTTTATCTTAAAGAATTACTTTCAGCCACACAAATATTTTATTATTTATTAAAAAGTGAAATATAATTATATCATGACATTAAATGTGTGGCCATGGCCAAAATTTGTTAATTCTTATTTAACAAAGTATCCCTTAATCCACGTAATCTAACAAAGCCAACTTATTGTTACCTCCTTTCCAAGTCACTGCTTTAATTCTCTTCTATGTGTTACAAGAATGCCAATGAATTTCAGTTTTAAATTTAAGTAAAATAGTTTTTGAATATTTATCAAATGTGAACCACATAATGGAAATGCCTTTTGAATTGCCACTCAGAGCATACTTTACATGTAATTTTTATAATTTGTTTATATATACCTTTTTAATTTATTTTGTATGTTTTATTAATATTATGGTAAATAACGTAGTTCTCTTTCAAAATGTTCTTTGAATATAATCTGAGTCTTGATTATAAATTTTTTAATTTAATTTATAAATCTCATTTATATAAGGATAGTTTTAGTATTTAAATTGCACGAAATAGTCACCTATATTTTCGGAAAATTAAATCTTTATTAATCCTCTGACAATACGTTTAATGCAGTGTTTATAACTTACATGGAAATCTAATTACTAAATTATAATTTGATAGTGTGAAAAGAGTGAAACTAATTAAAATATTACATTGCTATAAATGTCTTCTAAAACGCTAGTCAACTCTGACAAACACAAAATACTATATACATTGTAGCACAAATATTAACAATCCTTTAAATTGGATTCGCGTTCATTTTTTCATTAGTTCCAATTAAAGTTGCTTTAGAATTTTTTTTAAATTAGTAAATAACTTAACGGTACCTCTTAACGCGCGATTCCTAAAACTGGAAAAATAAATATTCCTGTCAAATGTATCACCCGCAAACGTCATTTGATACACGTGCATTTTTTTATACACAAAGTCATTTTGTCTGAGAAACATTAGTTATTTCTCTTTGCTGTACCATGTAATATGGCATTCACTTGAGGCATTATATAAATTTAATGCAATTAAAAATGATAGACTTAATTTTATGACTATTTGACCTTAAAAGTTTTTCATTCTTTTAATGCTTTTGGAAAATTGGGCATTTCATGGAATACAGAGAAAACAATACATAAAAAAACTAAATTTCTGGTTCTACTCTAGTTATCGACTTATTAAAAAGAATTTGCAGGAAATGCATCGGTCTAATATAACTCTTTTGGAAGGATTTTGGGAGAATAGGAGTCTTCTCTGGCTTCCAATTAATTACTGTCAAATATAGATATACATTCAGTTACCAAATGGACGTAGATTTCTTAAAATTATAAGTCCTTCTTATTGTAACAGAGTCAGAATTACAAGGCTAAGCTTTTAAATATATTAAACACATTACTAAATTATCTTGAAAATTAACTATGATTTAATAATTATTTTTTATTTCTGCAATATATTTTCAAGTTAACTTTATTAATATCGAAACATTAACTCTTTGTTAAAATACGAATATTTCAAAAAAATTCCACAAATATGAGATAGGATACACAAAATTTTGTCACAGTGTGGAGTTACATTACCGTAAACCAACCATGAATGCTCTAAATTTGCAAATAGACACTTGGGCAATAGCTTTGAAATTAAAGTTCTTTATTATTATACATTCAACTAAAAATAGTCCTCAGATACATTCCATAATAAGACCCGTTAAATGAATTTATGGTACTGAAATGATCAAGAAATTTGTGAGCATCGATTACTCAATTAGATTTGTTCAAAATGCTATTTCGTACTATGAAATGTAGTCTTGTATGCAGATTAGCTAAATAAATTTGAATGCAGCTGAGAACTCTTGATCATTGTCACAAATTACAATCCGGACTCTTTTAATCTAATTTGGCGCACTTTTTTTTTGGACCTAGTTTCCACAAAAATCAACCAACCTTTAATCTGCATTCCAATGTATAACTATATGGGAAATATATGGGGACATTAGTTGGAAAAATAGAATGTATACATGGTAAAAAAATCGCTATTTGTTGAAATTTTTGAAAATGCAGAGATTAGAATCCAATGCCACATATATTTTCTTCAATCCCCGTGGTAAAATGTGAAAAGTTAAAATGCGTGAATGAAATTACTTCTATTTTACTGAGGTGACCCGAGTTTCTGAGCAATAGCCACTGTGATCTAATGTTTAAAAGTCGAAAGGTTACACTTTGTTGTACTTACGGAGTAATTAAATAGTGAACACTCTAATCAAAATTTCTAAATGAAACCCATTTGCAGTTAAGCAGAAACAGAGATCCAAATATAAAACAATTAATAAGGGAACCTTCTCTCAAAAACTTGAAATTTTATCTAAAATTAAATATAAAATTAGAAATAACATTTAATCAACTGCAAATTTTAATCTTGCCAGTACTGAATCAAATGGAAAATGATGGCAAAAATTAATCGGGTATACGAAGTGGTAGAGATAATACACACACCTATTATACCGTATTTTCGCGAATCTAATGCGCATCGTTTTTGGCCAAATGTAGTATTCAAAATTGGGGTGCGCATTCGATTCGAGTGCAAGGTCAACAGTTCGTCGATGACTTCAACTAAATTTAAATTGTAAAAATGGATTACTGTATTTTTCTCGACTACATTAACCGTTACATTTATCGTTGACACATTATTGCATAGAGGATACAAACTACAGAGTACGTAGTCACGAAATGGAGGGCAAACAGAGAAGAATGTCACATGACGCTACTTTCAAACGTTAAAGGAATTCTTTATTTAAATAAACCTTTTAAGGGGTATGTTCAGATGGAGTACGAAAAAAGGTTTTGTGAGCCAAACCGTGAATTGACCCTGACAGGAAAATATAAGCGTGCTGCACCGTACATTGGGTTTCTGCTGCCTGGAAAAGCATCGAAGCACCAATGATTGCGAAATCTTTCAAGAAATGCTGAATTTCAAATTCATTGAATTGTAGTGAGGATGACGTGCTCTGGAACGCCAAGGATAACGAAGAGGAAAGAAATCTGTTTCTGGCGAAAAGAGCTGCGAGGATTTCAGTGATGAAAACACATTAGTTATTAAAGACGTTTACTATTAATCACTGATTGTAGAAACTGTTAGCTAGATAGAAATTTACAATTTATTTCATGTTCATATTTTACGATAAGTATCGTATATATACGGTAGTGGTAATTAATGATTACTTCACATAATAATAGCCCACTAATAGGTTAATTCAAGGTTCTGCTACTTTATGTATAAATCCATTGTTGTATAAAATATGGTATCTAAATTTAAATAAAATTATCATACCATTGATTAATAGTTTATATACAAATCCACTGTTGTATAAAATAAGATTCAATAAATTTCTTATACCATTTATGGGTATTACATTCGCCGACAATTTTTTTTTATTTAAAGTTTTAGAATTGGGATGCGCATTAGATTCGCCTAAATACGGTATATAGAATGTTAATTATTCTCAAAATTTGTGGATTTGATGCATACTGTAGCTAATATTTAAGATATTTTTTAAAAACAAAATTAACTGTTGCTCTGATTTTGAAATGAAACACAACATGTGAGAGTTATCAAACAATAAAATTTGCATCAAAAGTATTCTTGCAGAAGTTGTAAAGGAACAACCTTAATTATTCCCAACGATACCATTTATGTATTTAAATGCTGTTTCATTTAAAACAGTTTACAGTAATATTACAATCAGATCATATTACAAATGAAATCTAATGTCAAAAGATATATTTTAACACCAATTTCAATGTTTTGCTTTCTTAACCCAGCCATATGCACACAGCTTGATCTGTAGAGAGGGTACATATGAAAGAGTCTACTGAACAAATAATAAATTGCCAATTATGTTTTTATGCAAACTGTGTAGATTGAATCAATCTATTAAAGCAGATAGGGAGCTTTCTTTAAAGTAAGATACCATAGAGTTTGAAAACAGTTAGATTTTTAAATTCATGCGTTATTTGATTCAAAACTGATGACATCTGCCTGAAGTAAACAATAAAATGACAAACAAGGTTATCAAAAACATTAATGAAAGTAATGTCAGGAAGTATGGGAAAAATATTTACTCTGAATATGCAAATTTACCCAACAATTGTTTCAACTAAAAACGCTAATTACTATTGAAATTAATGTTAATGACTTAGCATGTAGTTCACAAATTTTGCATCAATCGTAAAAATATTATAAAGCTTAAAACCAATTTTTCCCCAACATTTGGCTTCAGTGAAAGTCAAACAATTTATTTCAATTTCAATGGATGGAAAACGTCTACAAGTAAATATTATCACGTTTAATATACCTATCAATATAAACAAAAATTCAGTACGAAAAAATTTAAAAATTATTAAAATAAAAAGCTAATTGTCTTCCGTTAAATTAATTCATTTTGTATTATGTTTAATTTATTTACATATTTTAGTTTTTAAAACCGCATTTTTTTAATTTCACTATAGATAAGAACTGATTTTACGATGGCTTAAAATCTTTCACAATTACGGATTATTTTTTCTAGAAACATTAGGGCAAGTAATTTACACAAAAAATACTACACCATTTTAAGTTAAAAAAGAAAATGGTTCCAGCCTTTTTAAAATATTGCATTTTTGAGTGTATTGCAAATTAAGATAAAAATTTCTTTGATGGCAATTTTTCATTGATAATAAGTGCTAAGTGTTGTTTGAAAAAAAATTATGTAAATAGTATTTGAAGTAATGTTTTTTTAAAGTATGGAATAATACTCGTGTACTCTTTCTTAAAATAGCTACCATGCAACTCTACGAAAATTTGTATGTTTCATAATTCATTTATCCAAAGCAAACTTCACAATTGAAAATTAAATACATTAATATTTAAACTAGCCTTTCTTTGTAATTAAAATGCTTGTTTTTCTTTCTTTTTCAGATAAGGCCTATTCTTAACACGGCAGATCAATTTAATCAAAATACATTGCCACTTTCACAATGTGGCTTTTTCCTAAACATAATCCAATGTAAGGAGAAATCTGCAACTAAGCAGTTTTTAAATTAATAATCAAGAAAAAAAGCACAAAATTATTACTATTTTAATACAACACTAAACTATCAATTCAGCTAATACATAACTAACTTAAAAATATCTCTAACTCATCTAATCTATAAAACTTATTTAATTTTCTTAACTACACAATAGCATCAGATTCATAACTTACTTTTGACTATCTACTTAATATATTTATGAAATTAACTCTGGGCCCAGATTATATGTGTATATTTACATTAGTAACAGCTTTCTACCTTAAATTGGATCAGTATTGCTACAAACGTCAATTTTCTTTATGCAATTCGTTGAGGATAATGTCATTCATTACTTTTTTATGCACAACTTAAAATCCAAGTGTCTAATTATCGAGTTTCATTACTAATTATTAGGTAGCAAAAGAATGATAGTTAAATCATACTTAATTTTATAAATAATTTTGCATGGTGGCATTTTTTTTAAAGAAACTTTCCTGAAGAAGCCAAATATTAAAATTTTTAATTGTTTGATACTGATTTTAACGGCTCTAGCCACATAAACCATCTTTACAGTTTGCATTTCATTGTTTAAAAAACCCTAAAGACTAAAATTCATCTGACATATTGCTTATGATAGCAAAAATTCCTGGGTTTCGTTTTAGCTAATATAAGATGCAAACCCACAATCAACATTACTTTGTTTATACTTCAGTGGCTTGTTGCTGGCAACCAGTCAATTTTTCGTAAGTCCTAAAAATTTTTTTTAAATCGTTGAATCATAATTACGTTTATTATTTTACATTGTTTTTTTAATTTGTAAATTCACATTCAAGTGCTCATGAACTGGAGTAAGATTAGCTATTTTTTAAGTTACATATAGCACTAACCTTCAGCTCCTAGTGTAAAACTAAAACCTACCTCCATAAAATTTCACGATACATGATTTACTTACCTCTTCCCTAGTTTAAATATTTTACGAATATTTATTGTACATAAATACCTGATGTCAGCGCACAGATTACCACTTACCTTTTTCACTACACGATATATTTGAAAATATATGGTTTACTTTTAAAAACCAAAATACTAGTCGAAGGAAATGTATTAGTAAGTTAAAAATTTATTTCAGATTAAATTTTTCTCCTGCCATGAGATACTTTAAGTGAAGAAACGAAATAATTATACATTTGACTACAAAGTTTGTTATTGCTTCAATTTTATGATCAAACAAAATTTTTCAAAATTGTCGAAAAACCAGCCACTGAAATATCCTTTTTCATGAACAAAGAATTTTTAGAGAAATTTAAAAAGTAAAGAATTTTATAAACCTATGAAAGTTTTTCATTATTCCGGAAAAGAAAATTAATCAAAGAAATAATTCTAGAAACATGAATATGATAAAAATGGACAGAGATGTTTCTTGTAAAACTTATCTTATGTTCATAGCAATTGTTATAGTGCAGTTAGTGTGACACTATTAATTGAAATATATACTTTAAATATAAAATATTTTCCTCATTCTCTCTTTATTCTCAACCTCTCATTCTTTCTAATACAAAATGTTAATTTCTAAATTGTTAAAAAAGTGTTGCTGACTCCAAATATAACTCACATCATTGTTTTAACTCTTTATAAAAAAATATTTACCAAATCCTTAGAGCTCATTTTGCATTAAATATATAATATTTATAAAAATTATCTCAAATTAAAAAAAGAAAAAATTTGTGACATTATTTGGTCAATAATTACAATGCTAAACATTTTTAACTAATTTTTTTAATCCAATAAATTAAGCAGCTTTTTTTAACTGCTATATAACCAATATCATTAAATTTCCATGGGAAAAATTTTAATGCATAAAGAAAATATTAAACAGAAGGCAACAGAATTGCTACTGAATTCCAAAAACTAAGCTAAAATAAAAAGATTGAAACTATTTTTAATATTTCTTATATTCGCTATATTAATTTTTAAAATGTATATCACCTAAGGCCTCTTTCACACTAGACGACTTTTAACGCGTACGATAACAAGTCGTCCAATATTTTATTGTGCGAAGTTATTAAAAAACCACACAATAGACTGCTCTCTTTCACACTGAGAAAATATATTTTATCAGGAACCAGTCTTGTGTGGTTTAATAACTTCTCACAATAAATATCGGACGACTTTTTATCGTACGATAAAAGTCATCTAGTGTGAAAGAGGCCCAACTGTGTATTATGTTATTTCTAAATTTAGGTCCCTTCAAATTCTGTATTATAGATAAAAATCAATTCTGGATAAACTATTTTTAGTGAAGCGATTATAAAAGGATTTACTGCAAAAAATTTTCATTTCCATTATCAGCCCAAACTGAATTTGTCAAATTTATTCAAACTCCATTAATTAAAATATGTTAACGTAGAGTCAATGTCTTGTATTTTCTTATATTATTATATTATTTAAAATCTTATAAAATCGTAGAATACCTCTTCTGTCCATATTTGATTGACGTTTCTGCCTATAAATCATCATGCAAAGTATTCATTAAAAAGAATTCGAGACCCAATTTTCATTTGACGTTTCTAGATAATTTTAAATTAATGAGATCTAGATAATTAAAAATTAATTTCTAATCAAAATTAAGTCATTTCATGTTGATATAACAATGGATCTTTAATTTTTGAACTAAATATGGATTTTGTTATTATGAAGAAATCGATTTTATGTTTGAATTAACAAAAATTAATAAATACTTGATTCAATGTTATAAATTATACAATTTTTACATTTTGATTTCTAATTTCAATGAAGTTGGTTATTAAATATTAAGAACACAGCTTGGATAATTTAAGGCAGATCTCATTAAGTTTAAATTAAATGTGAACCATAAAGCTAAATATAGTAATAAATTGCATATTTTCAAATGCAGTTATATTCAATTTAAGGATAAATTTTCAAATTTAATTAACTGAATTATATATACAAACTTGCATAAAATGTAATTGGCATTTTATCATTTACTTGATACACTCCTTGAATTATCTTTTTAGAGCAAGCTGACAGTGACCGGAACAAAATACCAGTACATTGAAATTGAAGTTACCTAATCTTAACACATTTACATTTATGCTTTATTTTAAGTATCACCGATATTCTTACTGGATTTTGTTTAAATTAAAACAATTAAATTACACACATGTACGATATATCTGATTTCTTTCCTTTATCTCTCATGCAATTTCTATAACTTCAAATATATTGTTTGATAACTTTCCCAATCACTGTTCCATTTTAAAGTACTAAGTACCTATATTTCTTACAATTGATCATATTCATAAAAATAAGAGCATTTAAAGAGCAAATAAGATTTTTTTCTAAAATATGCATCAATTTGACAAATTTGGAGGGAAATTAATGGTTTATATACATAATTTATCTGCTCCTCTCTGATCTATTTGTTCATTTTTCCTTTTATCTATAACTGTGTAGCTTCGCTTCCTTTTTGATTAAATACTGGAAAGATCATCACTATATTCGGTGGTATGTTAGATATGTCTATTTCTTAATTTATTAACTTTTACTTAAGCATTATACTTAACCTACAATTTCTTTCTACTTATATTTAAAAATTTTCAATATATTTCTAGTCATTTTAAAATTTCATATAATTTGTGAAAGCTAAGAGAAATATGGCTCCTGGTCATCCTTAATATTATTTCTTCTGAAATGCATTTCCAAATCAAGAGCATAGTATTAGGTCCTCAAAAACAGTTCATAGTAAAAAAGTAATTCATTAAGAAATCCTGCATACATCCTTCACCCACAGCTGTTAAAATAACACTTCCAATATGTTTCTCTCAAACAAAAATCCTTTCACATGCCCTTTTAAACCTTCCTTTCAGCACACCCACACACTCATAGATAACATTCGTTCTACCATGCGAGATCATTTCATTCTAACACATTATACATATTTATTTGCAATCAAACGAAATTTCCCATAACATTCAACTGCTTTCACACTACTCTAATACACATTTAAAAACAAAACAAAGTAAATTAAATTTTTTCTCTTGTGTGGCTTTTAACTCAAGTAAGAAAACAATAAAAATTGCAGGCACTACTTAATCTTCCAGTTTGATTGGTTGGCTTTTGTGGCACAAGGTCCAAAAGTTGACAAGCTGCGCAACTACTAAGACTTCAAGTAATGTTTCTTTTTTCGAAACCCAAACTTTTTAAAGTTAAAATACAAGATTATGTCTAATATAATTAAAATATATATAAAAACGGTAGATTACTTATTTAGAATATACATTGTATAAAATATAAAAAGCCTGTTGCATTTAAAAAAGCAAACATGATTCTTTGGGGTGGCAAATCAGACAAAGTATCACAATTAAGAAAGAATAAACAATGGTTAAAATCTATACACACAAGAAATTAAAACTTCAAAAACAGTAACTGGTCACACGCTCCACACCAGTGGTTTAGTTCACTTAAAAACAAGTGCCAATGTGTGAAACGTGTATCCGATAAAATTATTTATTCTTACATCCGTACTTCATAGTGGTAAAACAGGTAATGGTGAGAGGGATGGAAATATTGCAGGTAATTTATTGATGTCCTGCATATTCCATACTAAATTATTTCTTATTTTTGAACTATTTTTTAAATGTATAGTCATGTTTTAATTAAATATGATTAGACATCAGAAATATACAAAACAGTTTTTTGCAGGTCCCATTAGGCAATAAGTAGGGCATTCCTTTTTTAAGCCAATCTAGAAAATTGTAGGAAATCTGCAAGTCTAATGCTCCTTTTTCTCATTCGAGTTTCCAAGCAGAACCCAAGAAATTCTGTATTTAGACATTCATGGTTGGTTACTTTTTTTTAATCAAAAGTCACTCTCTACATACAAAGACTAACCAAACCGCAGGCATGGATGCATATGGAAGAAATTTCTTCCATGTAATCCTTATGGATCAGAAATTAGTTATTGCATCATACAGAAAACCTTGTCTGCATTTATAACAAGTTATACAATGAATTTTAAGATTAGTACATTAAAAATAGTAAAATTAGTAAATAAATTTCAAATGAATCTTAATGCACTGAAAGCTGAACCTGATATTTTTTTATCAAAGATTTCTGCACATTTAGTTACTTTGCCTATTTTTATTACAAAAGTAGAACGAGTATTTAAAAAACGAAAGAATTAAGAAAATTTAATGTACATTTATTACATCCATCCACAAATTCCACATAATAAAGGCAATAAATGTGAACATTTACACAATTAAAAATGCCATTCTGGAAATATTTAATGTGACAAACTTTTAAAAGGAAAAAAATAATTCTATTTTCAATAATGAGAAAATACTTGTAACTTCATCGATCATTTATAGAACATGAAATGATTGCTAAAATAGATTTATCTTATAATTTTAATAAGATTTTTATCTCTCAAATTATGTATAAACATTTTGCTATCTATTTGTTGAGTACTCATATGTACTAAATTTTACTTGTCCTAATTTAGGTCATCAATATAAAGAATAATTGTGTACTATTTTCATAAAAGTAAATTTATAACAAGAGTTTGAAGAGCACAAAATTAACATAAAAGCTGATGTAGATAAAACTGACATTTTTAAATAACTGAATATTCCAGTTTATAGTACAAAAGTAACTACACAGGCCAGGGTTATTTCTTTTCTAGTATTTAGTTGTTTATTTTACTCCATTTAATTACTGAACTTCCCCATAATTTTCTATCTCTAAAGTGATGAAGAAAAATACTATTTTATTAATCCCTACACAGGGGTTCAGCTGCTTTTAATTTTACTTATTTTTGTAAAATATTAATGAAAATTTTATGGAATATTAATGAGAATTTTCGTGTTTGTCCGATTCCTTCTCACAATAATTGTTTTTAGAAGTACATTTTGATGGATCTTAAAATTTAAAATCTGGCCTAAAATTTTGTAAGTTATAAAATTTTTAAAATTTGGTACAAAAGAGTTTCACAATTTTTTGCACACAAGTTTTAAACATAAAAATGCTTCACCCTATTTTTCAGAACGTTTTAATTTTTTGAACACTAATGTACATTTTTAAAGTGTTATTCCCTACCCACTATCATTAGAGTTTTATAAAATTATATTTGGTTCAATACTATAATTGTTCTGGGTTACTTTAAATGTATTTTATTTCTAAATGCAACAATATGCATTAAATCTGAAGACACAAGCAGTTACTTAGCAATAATTGTATTCAATATCCACTTGCATAAAAAATTTTTATGTTCAATCAATTTTACGGCATTTCCATGAGTGATTTTAAGAACAAACAATTTCTAATTTAGGTTTACTTTAAATTAATTGGCATTAATATTTTCAGACTAAGTTCATCTGTTTAGACTTTTATGAAAACATACAAAGTTTAAAGTCAAGGTATTATGAATTATGCACTAAATATTTTCACTGAATAAGTTTAGTAATAAATGGGGTGAATAATTAAATTTGAGAATTTAACGCTTTTATTAGAAGGAAAATATCCCAATTTATATAGTAAAGAAGAGTTTGCTTACTTTTCAGTATTTGCAAAACACAATTTATCCTTCCCTATCTTACAAAAGTGACGACTTAAATTTGACATTAATTTGTAACTTTTAATAGATTTTTCTAATTATTAATTAAAATACTGATTAAAAATTTAAATTTTTTACTGAGTTTTGCAAAACAAGTGGCCACACATTCAACATCATATTTAGTGAGACAAAACTTCTTTGATTATTATATACATAAGACATTTTTTCTTAAAACTAATGACAAGAATTTTTAAAATTTCCTAGTAACTTTGAGCTTTAGACCCTTTTATTTTACAATATTCAGTTCTAAAAATGGATAATGGCTTAAGAAGTGAGACATTTAAAAAGCATCGTTTAATATACAAATATTTCAATCTTTTTCATGCACATTTCGTTATAATCAGAAGAAAACTCACTTCGGATATAACACAGCTATCTGTTTAATGCAGAGAAGATGTTTTTGTCCTTTTCAAAACAATTTCTGAAAGATAATAATCATGAATAAAAATCCAGTTTGTAATAAATTTTTTTTGAAGTAAACAAGTTTTAAAATTTTTATTTGTAACAATATGCGTAAAAATGTCTTCCTTAAATATTTTCCTAAAACCATTATTAATTCATGGTATTTATTAATTATATAAATCTAAGATTTAAAAATTCGTATTAAAATCACTTTTTAACGTAAAATAAATATTTGACAAAATACAATGTCCTAAGTGACGACATTACTACAATAAAAGTAACTCCTCTATAACAATAAAATGAAGATTAAAAAACTAGAAAGGAATTTTATGAAAACTGTACAAATGAAAGTGCATGTCATTTTTTAAATTATATTTTCTGTATGCTTAAGTGTAAAATTTAAAGAAAATTTCACTATAAAATCAACAGTTATTTACATAAAAACTTTTAAAAAAATAGCTGACAAATCAGAAAAAAGTATGAACCATTTTTAACAGTTTCTTCAAGATTTCAAGTAGGGAAGAGTTTCCTTAACTGGACAAATATTTATGAGAAAATAAGATCTATAGTAATTAACACATACTAAATATTTCATTTTGAAATTCATTTCTAATAATCTTCAATTGAATTTCTAACTTTAGGTCATGATCTTCAATAAAAATAAAATGGTTTCGTTTGTTTTGTTTGTCGCTCAACGGTCATTTTTTGCATACGAGGGCTAATTAGACCTGGACCTACAGCTTTACGTAGATTCCAAACCACTGCAAACATCCATGCTCAAGGTGTCATTCAAACCCACAAACTGTTGAACTGAAGGCAAGTGCGCTAATCACTCGGCTTAATATAAATAAAACCATGCTACATTTGAAATGAAAAGTCTAATGGTAATGTAATCACAAACAACCCTTTAATTCTCAGAATTTTATAATTCAGTTTATCTAAACAGAGATATGTGATTGTGTTTATGAAAAAAATGGAAAATGTGGCACAAAGTAATAAAGAATTTCAAATTAGATATTTCATGAATTCTTATATGCATAATCTAGCGTACAGCATATGAAGACACAAATAGGAAATAAAATCAAATTGAGGAAATGGAATTTTCCAAATTTTTGTCATAATAAAATATCAGAAATCGCATATTGTAGAAGTACATTTATTAATAAATTGCTTGTCAAATTACTTGAACCGATATTTTTAAAATAGTTCATATTTTTCTAAATTATAGCTGTTTGCAAAATTGGACTTGCAAACCTGGTGTTACAAATAATTCAGAAAAAAATTAAACTAATATATACTTGTAACCATAAAAATCACCAAAATCTTGCTCGTGGCTACTAAGGTAGAAATTTTTTTATATTTTAGTTTAAATACTGGAATAGATTTGCATAAACTATTAACAAAATTTCATAGGTTAAAAATTTGTCAAATGTTAGCTCGAGATAAATTTAAATCAATGTCGATCACATACATTGGCTAAATTTAGATAACTAAGCTTTCCAAAATTTTAAGTAATAAATAATTAACTTGTTGCATAATTACTTTAAAATACAATGCATATTGATATGAATTGCCACTAATGTTATTTACATAACAATGTATGGGAAGATTATAAAAGAAAAATGTTACATAGTTGTGCATTTCTCCTCACTTCTAGAGGGTAGTATATAGCTCTTACAATTTTTTTTTAAAAGAATTTATTCATAACTCCTGAGGCTAGAGAAAATTAATTGTTACAGACTGAAAGCTTAATCTTACATCTAAAATAACCTTTATGTAGATAAATAGTTCAGTTCAATAAGTGCTAACAATCAAGTTCCTTATAATCTGGGTTATGGAATAACATTTATATATTTCAAAAAATGCCATTGATGCATGTTTTTATCACCTAAAACATACAAAGAAATCTTGCTATTGACTCTAATAACTAGATTTTAATAGATGTTATAAATCTTAAAATTTAAGAAACTGCTTTTCCATGCTTTTTGAGTTTTATTTTGCCAAATATGATATTTTCAGACTTATCACATAAGTAAAAAGGAATTCGCTTTTAACTCGATTCAATAAAGAGCTTTGTAGTTTTTGTATATCTCATTATAGAGACAAAATTTCATTTTTCAATAATGAAAAATGCAGAATAGAAATTATTTTGTCAGCCCTAGTCACATTAAAAAATTTCCATTATTAGTTCTTTTGCAAATTAAAATTTAATAATTTTATATTTCAATATGCCAGAAACTATTGTGATGAGCTATTAAAAATACTATATTAATTTTTTTTATTCTATCATGAGGCTTTTTTATCTGAATAATCAAAAATGTTTGCACTTAACTTATTTAAGCATTAGCGTATTAAAAACAGACAATCAGGACAAAAATATGTAGTGGCATAAACAAGAAATTTTTAAACTGATGTTTTAATATTGAGTCAGAAGCTGATAACTAAACAATTCTAAAATAAAACTTTTAAAGAAATTCTTACTTACTTGACACCTTGCTGAAATATCCATCCAATATATTTTCTTTATGCACCACTCTTGTGCTGTTTTTTTTTTATGTAGATGCACTTTTGTCTTTTTCATGCAGAAGCACCACTTTTTCACTTTTTTTTTCATGCAGAAGCACCACTTTTTTTTCATGCAGAAGCACCACTTTTGTTTTTTTCATGCAGAAGCACCACTTTTGTTTTTTTCATGCAGAAGCACCTCTTTTTTTCATGCAGAAGCACCTCTTTTTTTTCATGCAGAAGCACCCCTTTTTTCATTCAGAAGCACCCCTTTTTTTCATGCAGAAGCACTTTTGTTTTTTTCATGCAGAAGCACCACTTTTTTCATGCAGAAGCACCACTTTTGTCTTTTTCATGCAGAAGCACCTATTTTGTCTTTTTCATGCAGAAGCACCTATTTTGTCTTTTTCATGCAGAAGCACCTATTTTGTCTTTTTCATGCAGAAGCACCACTTTTGTCTTTTTCATGCAGAAGCATCACTTTTGTCTTTTTCATGCAGAAGCACATATTTTATCTTTTTCATGCAGAAGCACCACTTTTGTTTTTTTCATGCAGAAGCACCCCTTTTTTTCATGCAGAAGCACTTTTTTTCATGCAGAAGCACCACTTTTTTTTCATGTAGAAGCAACTTTTTTTCATGTAGAAGCAACTTTTTTTCATGCAGAAGAACCACTTTTTTCATGCAGAAGCACCACTTTTTTTCATGCAGAAGCACCACTTTTGTTTTTTTCATGCAGAAGCACCCCTTTTTTCATGCAGAAGCACTTTTTTTTCATGCAGAAGCACCACTTTTTTTTCATGCAGAAGCAACTTTTTTTCATGCAGAAGCACCACTTTTTTTCATGCAGAAGAACCACTTTTTTCATGCAGAAGCACCACTTTTTTTCATGCAGAAGCACCACTTTTGTTTTTTTCATGCAGAAGCACCCCTTTTTTTCATGCAGAAGCACCACTTTTTTTCATGCAGAAGCACCACTTTTTTTCATGCAGAAGACCACTTTTGTTTATTTCATGCAGAAGCACCACTTTTGTTTTTTTCATGCAGAAGCACCGCTTTTTTTCATGCAGAAGCACCACTTTTGTATTTTTCATGCAGAAGCACCAATTTTTTTCATGCAGAAGCACCAATTTTTTTCATGCAGAAGCATCAATTTTTTTTTTAATGCAGAAGCACCACTTTTGTCTTTTTCATGCAGAAGCAACATTTTTGTTTCTTGCATGCAGAAGCCCCACTTTTTTTCATGCAGTAGCACCACTTTTTTCATGCAGAAGCACCACTTTTTTCATGCAGAAGCACCTATTTTGTCTTTTTCATTCAGAAGCACCTATTTTGTCTTTTTCATGCAGAAGCACCACTTTTTTTTCATGCAGAAGCACCACTTTTTTTTCATGCAGAAGCACCACTTTTTTATGCAGAAGCACCACTTTTTTATGCAGAAGCACCACTTGTTTTTTTCATGCAGAAGTACCACTTTTGTCTTTTTCATGCAGAAGCACCACTTTTGTCTTTTTCATGCAGAAGCACCAC